>JAJONR010002294.1:0-62368 GCA_029582245.1 Solanum etuberosum | reverse complement strand
CTCAAAATCTAATAGAGTATTAGATTACTTGTAACAATAATTAACTTAATTTTCTATAATGATATCGCCTAAAAAATTGTACACTTACAAACGATTTAAAACATAATTATTTCAACCATTATAATAATTATCAAGATTAATATATAAAAGAATTAGACAAATAAGTTTGATACAACAAATACAATAATAATTTTTTTAGTAGTATATATAAGTTAAATCTAAATTTAATTTTTTAACCTAACACATCTGATCTACGGATCTACCTAGTACGTTCTATAACTTTATCAAGTAGTAACAAATATTTAAAGATACTGCAATTAGATTATTTTTTTCATATGATTATTGATAGTCAATCTCTTGTTAGAAAAGGAACACAAGTCCACCTACTCACTAAAGAAAATAGTGGTACTTTTTATCCTTATTTTTCAGATATGTATAATGTTAAAATATTTCTTTGTTTATTGTGTATGGAATAATAAATTTGAAATTATTTTCTTTAATGTAGTGTGTTTTCTATTGATCTACATGATATAGAATAATCTGTATTTATTTTTCATAAAATGCATCCTAAACTAGAGGATTGACTATATATAGTTAGGTACTAATTATAAGATTATTTTTTTGTTCTTTCAAGCTATGACTAATTAAAGAATATTCTCTATGTAAATATTTTAGAACTTTCACTAATTTCATTCATTAAATATTAGAAAACTCCTTTATACATTTACATACATTTAATGCATATTATATTGAAATAATATTTAATTTTGTGACAAATTCATAAAAATATTATTCTACTTATAATGTTAATGAACTTAAAGAAAAAGTTATAAATACTTAAGTTAAAAAACAAACTATATATAATAATAAAAAATTATTACATATATGTGATATAACAAGGGTAAAATGGACAATGCATCAGATAAAAGAGAGTTTTTTTTTTTAGAAATCCAAAATTTTCTCATAAACAACTTCCAAAATTTAGGGATCTTCCTAAGGGCATGCGTTGTTTCTCTAGTATTCTTGAAATGCGCTCTGATATCCAAACCCCTAGCTTTGCAAGATTTGGTTGGGATCTCTGGTTCATTCGGATACTTCACCTTGGTTGCCGATGATGATGATAGAAGATATCTACTTCGGTGCTAGGATTTCCGAGAGAGTTTGATTATTGTTCAAAGTTGAGGGAGAGTTTGACTATTAAAGCTAAGTTGGGGGTAAAAATAATTTTTTACCCATTATCTGATTTATAACTTTGTGAAAAAAGTTTCATATTTCCCTCTGGAATTTGGAGTTGTCAGAAAGATGCAACAATGGCAAACGAGGACTATGATATGGACGATCGGAGGGTAATTTGTACTACCTTTTATTTTTTCATATTATAGTATTGATTTTTTTAGCTCGTTTGTTGTTCGTGTATTAGTGTTTACATTTTTGTTATGATTCAACTAATTAAACTCAGGAATTAAACTAATCAAATGGAACTCAACCATTTTTTGAGAATTTTTTTGGGTTTATGATAAGCAAAAATTGAATTCTATTGTAAAATAGAAAACTATTGATATGGAATGGAAATACTTGGAATAAGGAATCTCCATAGATGAGATGAACTCATAACCTTTAACAGAAGAAGAAGAAAAGGAGCTGAGAGAAAATTGCGGAAGGTGAGAAAACTACCCAATTGATCATGTCATTCTTGCCCTTACGGGGTTTAGTTATAGGATGCTCACGTGCAATCACAACCCTTCAACTTCAATAACCCAAATAAAATCTCAAGTGTTCATTTATTATATTTCTTTTTATCGTTTCTTTATTCTTTCACTTAACTCATTTATTCAGGTCATTACAAAAATATCATTCTGAAAAAAAAATCATCTTTTTGGGTCGAAAGACTCGGAACTCTTGTAAGAGAACTTTTTTATCAAAAAAGATTGATATTCCTTTATTGATTTCAACAAAAAGAATAAAATTGAGGGTTGGGGTTAATAGAATTTTGTCTACCTTCCGTGTGAAATAATTAAAGAATGTAACAATACAGTTCAGGGTGAATCAAAGGGGATTATTGATGCCTTTAGCTGTCTGATTCTGATCGAAGAAATTTTTCATTTGTTAAAGTTCGATTAGTCCTGTGTGACCAATATTTATAAACTTTCAAACCTCGTAGAATCACATTTTATGGTACATCATGGGTGTTTGGTAGGTGTAGTCATGAATTTAAAGTTGGAGAAATTTTGTAAAAGACCTTTAAGTTAAGGTTGAGAGGTGCTTTGTAGTGGTCATAGTAAAGAGGATGCAATTGCTGATTTTTTTTTGCTATATACCTGTTTTTCTTGAATTTTTATCTCTCTTAGCAAAATTGAAGCATTGTTGTATTGTTTAAATGTTCCTACATTGATTAACTACCTGCAGAGTGATAACATTCACTAGTGGAGATAGGGATGGAGTGGTAGCAGTGTGGGTTGTTTGGGCTGATTTTTTTTTATGTTGTAGGAGCTTTTCTCCACTACTTGAAATATGATTAGCTAATCACATAATGAAATATGCTAAGCTTCAAGAAGTCAAGTAACTTCTTGAACGTGAATTGAGTTGTTAGAGAGGGAGGTGGTTAAGTGTCAGATTAAGCTGAATTCATGTGGCACAATTAGCTAAAGGAGATTTTATTGACTACTTATATGCTTACGAAGAAATATTTAATCAATTGACTTAGTCAGTTATGAAATTACAAATAGATTAATGCGTATGTGCTTCTTGAAGTGATTATTTCTAGTCTTGACTTTAACATCTTTGTGTTTTATACAGACTATTACTTCTTGTTACTCTGGTAAAATATTAATCTGCTGTTGATCTTCCAAAGAAAACACGAGAAATTATGGTCTCAATTGTTATTGTTTTATCTTCACTGTTTATATCTGTACATGTTACTCAAAACCTCCAAAACTGTTGTTATGCCTGTGTTGGATCCTTAAAGAATTATTAACTTTGTTAGGAATTATACACACTAGATGGTATTTTTGAAGAGTTTAAGTTTAAATTATTTTTTGTAGTTACAAATCTTGACTTTTTTTGGTGCCTTCTCCTTTCATAATTTAGATAACTATAATGCAAATGCCTTCCAAAAGGCAATATCAATCAATTGTTTAAATCCCCAACGATTCCAAAGATGATTTTTTTTTTTATAGAAAACAGAAAAAAAAAATATGCTTAAGCTTATATACACATATGCCTTTGAAAATACATATAACATTCTCAATCATTACTGTATATATTGTATCTCATAAATTGAAAATGATCAAAAAACAACAGTGGATATCATATATAGTTTTGAGAGCAAAATAGAGGTTTAAGAATCAAGAGAAAAATAGAGGGAAGAATATAAAGGAGGGGGGCAAGTTTTTCATCAAATACATGGCTACACACAGTCTTAACACCAAATTTTAATTGAGTCATGAATCCAGTCTCAACACCAGCATAACCTAGTTGTAGCTCCAACTTCCTTCCACTGTCCTCCGCCATAAAATCATCTCGTCTTCTTTGAATTTTTTTGTTGACAATCACTCATTTTTTCAGAGAACAAGGCTTCCATACCAATCTTAAAATGTGCGTCGTCAGAGGATGAAGATTTTTCGAAGCAAGGGATATGAAGTATAATGTTGTTGGTGTGTTGGTTCATTGGAAATCAGACGTCAAGGACTTTAGGATTAACTTTTAAGAATTTGCTATAAAACCTAATGTGTGATTATTTTTTGTAATTTTAAACTATTATTATAAACTATAATTAGAATATTAAATTTAGCTAAAACAAGTATATTTTTTTTCATATACATATGAATTACAAATAAAAATAAGGAGAATTTTTGTTTGTCAATCATCGTTATTCTTTGATTTTATCAAACTTTAGTTAGATCTAACATATATTCATACAAATTGTGAACAAAGACATAAACCATGGATACCTACTCTTAGCCGTCAAATCAAAATCTAAAATTGAATTTAAATAAAATCAACTTTTACCACATAGAGAAGTAGACAAACATGTGTTAATACGTGTATATTTTGTGTACCCTTTGTGTTAGATGTGAACACTTGCAATGAATTGTTGTATTTGAATGAGAGTGTTTATACATATTGATACACAACAACAATATCAACATACCAAGTCTAATTCTATAAGTAGGATTTGAAAAGCATAAATATGTATGCGACTTTTACTTCTACTTTCTGGGCTATACATGTTATTTTTGGTAGACTCTTGGCTCATAAGAGAAGTTCACGAAAAGGAAAAGAAGATATATAGGAAAAATCATGCATTTGTTAATCTTGTTACTAATCTTCCAAAATTGATTACAAATGGTCCATAAATGAATTATCAATATATAGATGAAACAAGGATTAAAAGTGGGGAAACAAAATAATATTTTAATTGAATCAAACTTACCATCATCCAATCAGAGTCCTTCAATGTAAGAGAATAATAAGCAAAATTGGATTTAATAAAATTAAGAAGCAAATTTGTACCTTTTTAATCGCGTTTATATGTTTTTTCTTGGTTGTTGATCTATTCCATTAAAATCTTGAATTGAGTGAAGTAGCAAAAAAGTATTGCCTATCACTTATATTTGTTCAAATGTCTCCTCTTGACCGCTTAGATATTTTCCGAAAAGCTTGAAGTTAAAATGAAGAAGTAAATCAGTCAAATGTCTCCCATTTTATATGTGCACTCTTGGTTGCTGAGTTGTTTTTTGAAAACTAATTGGAAAATTTATTTAAAATATGCATAATATATAAACGTGCCATTTAACTTGACCTCAATTGATATTTATGCCGTCTAACTTTCGGTGTGCATAAGCAGACGCTTAAACTTATATAAAATTAAATAAATAGACATATTCATCCTATGTGGCATCCTACATGATAATTTTGTATCCTATGTGGCGTCCTACGTGTATTATTTCACGTAGGACGTGTATGTCTACTTGTTCAATTTTATACAAGTTTAAGTGCCTACATTTGCACACCCAAAGTAAGAGGGCATAAATATCTATTGAGGCCAAGTTAAAGGACACTCTTATGTATTATGCCTATTTTAAATAAATTTCCCAATTAGTTTTAAGAAAAAACTCAGCAACTAAGAATGCACATATAAAACGCGAGAAACTTGACTGATTTACTTCTTCATTTGAACTTCAATCTGTTAGAAAAATATCCAAGCGGTCAAAAGGAGACATTTGAACCAATATAGGTGATACACGATGCTATTTTGCTACTTCACTCAACTCGAGTGTTTAATAGAATAGATCAACAACCAAGAGAAAGCATATAAACGTGATTAAAA
This sequence comes from Solanum etuberosum, assembly GCA_029582245.1. Lineage (NCBI taxonomy): Eukaryota > Viridiplantae > Streptophyta > Magnoliopsida > Solanales > Solanaceae > Solanum > Solanum etuberosum. Next base: position 57,039 of record JAJONR010002294.1, on the reverse strand, counting down.
TGATACTGATTTGCTTCTTCATTTTATTCAATCCAAATTTATTTTTTATTCACTTACAATGAAGGACTTTGATTGGATGATGGTGAGTTTGATTCAATAAAAATCTTATTTTGTTTCCTTAGTTTTTGCTCTTGTTTCATCTATATATTGATAGTTCAATTTAGCAAGTGTCCTGGTTTTTAATTTATAGACCATTTCTAATAAATTTTAGAAGATTAGTCACAAGATTAACACATGCTTGATTTTTTCCTATATATTTTCTTCTTTTCCTTTTTGCAACCCTGTTTCAAAAACTTCTCTTTTCAGTCGAGGGTCTACCAAAAATAGCGTCTCTATCCCAGAAAGTAGGAGTAAAATTCGCATACATCTTTATGTTTTTCAAACCCTACTTATAAGATTACACTGAGTATGTTGCTATTGTTGTTGTGTATTAATATGTATAAACATTCTCATTCAAATACAATAATTACAAATGTTTACATCTAACACAAAGGGTACAAAAGCATATATGAATTAACAAATGTTTGTCTCCTCAATGTGGTAAAAATGATTTTTTTTCTAAATTTAATTTTAGATTTGATTTGACGGCTAAAAGAATATATCCATATTTTATGTTGTTCTCAATTTTGTATGAATATATGTTAGATCTAACTAAAATTTGATATAAGCCAAATATAACAATGATTGCCAAACAAAAAGCCTCATTTTTTATCTGTAATTCATATATATGAAAAAAAATACTCGACTTAGCTAACTTTAACCTTCTAATTATCTTTCATAATTATAATTTAAAAAAAATAACCACAGATTTGGGTTTATAGCAAATTCCTAAAAGTTATATATGTAATTGTTAATTTAAAACTACATAAGATGTTAAAACTAAATAGAAACTCAATCTTAAATTGAATTGAGAAACATTCACTTTTTTCTGCAGGATGATGGCCGAAGAACTCATGGAAAAATGGATTCAATTAAATGATGATATAATTTCTCTTTCTTGTTTATATGTCTCTTCTTGACTGTTGAACTACTCGCTTGAACAGTAACGTAATCAAGAGTCTACTAAAGAAATTTAAAAATTAGTTGAAGACAATTTTACAACTTGTCAAGGAGACCAATAATTAATATATATATATATATATATATAATATTATTTTTGAATGAAGGCAATCCAATTGAACCTTCTTCCCAACCGGTAGTTTTGTTACTACTTTTGAAAACTACATTCATTCAGTTTAAACAATTCAAGTTTATCGCCTAAACCACTTAACAGTTAACACCGATAAATTTTGAAGGTATCTATTGTGATAATAGTGGTATTTAACATTAATTGATAATCATTTGACATTTAAGTCTTCTTTTAAAGAAAAATTATAATGGTTATGAAAACTAATGAATTGAAAATATTTTAATTTTTATTTATTGTGAAAAAATCTAATAAACTACATGTGATTATTTACATTAAGCATGAATATAACACCCTGTATCCTAGAAAGACCAATCAGCAGGCTTTTCAGAAGTTGTAGGTGCCACCGACGGGTGCCACCCACGGACCGTAGGTGGGGTCCGTGGTTGGCCACCTGCAACCCACCCAGAAACCCCCCAGAAAAATTCAGCCAAGGGTCGACCAACAGCAGGACCCACAGACCGTAGGTGGGACCACGGTCCGTGGTCGAGACCCCCAATTTCAAGCTCCCAGAACCCCAGTCGACGCCTGCAAGGACGGACCATCGGTCTGTCCACGGTCCGTCGGTCTGGCCGTCAGTGGCCCCGATAGCTTTTAAGTTGGGGTCGTTTTGGTCTTTTCTCCTATGCGTTGGACCCCTAAACTACGTGGTTTTTGTCAGTTTTAGCCTAGAAACTAAATTAGAACCTAACCTAATCAATCATTCACCAAAAAATCATCAAATTTAGAACGCATAGAGGAGAAAGAGTCGACTAAACCCTTCCCAAGAACGCAGCAAGGTTTCTTCAACTCCAGCCCCGAGATCGAAGGATTTCTCCATAGATTTCGTCACCAAGTATGTGGAATTTCACTAGTGGGTTCCTTTTATCCACTAGGTTCCTAGAATTCAGTCAGAATCTTGATTCCCTTCATATTATCTAGACCTTGGGTTTCTTGAACTCTAGTAATTATTGGGATTTAGCTGTTAGAATGTTCCAAATCAGATTATCATGTTGTTGTAACATCGTTGCTTAGTTCCTTGCATGATATTCAGAGCCCTAGTGGTGTAGCTTCGTTTAGTTCATGAATTACACTAGCTAGGCCAGTTTAAATAGATATACATGCCTCAGATTTCGAATGTTTCATTGTCAGTTGTAAATGTCGCATTCTCAGTTAGAATGTCAGAATAATGAGCTATCCAGTATAATTCAATTATGTTACATTGTTCATATTTCTAGTTGGGAGTAGGCTTAGACCGAGTGGACTAGGGTTCAACGTACCCGAATAGTCCCTGAACTACGTGCCCCCGTAGGTTTATAAGTCCCCTATGTGGGCATCATTTTAGTGATCACGCCAGTCATGCCTCTATAACTCTGGCAGGGTATATTGGGTCCTCTCGATGGGGCGTATACATCAGACTCCACGTTTAGCTCACGTGGTTTTATGTCGGTTATTAGTAGCTCCCACATTCAGAATTTTATGCATTTGAACAGGTTCTCAGTTGTACTTCAGTATTCAGTTTTAGCATGTTATGTACTTGGTCATTGCATTCAGTTCAGTTCATTTCAGTATGTTTTCTGTATTTTCCATCATGTTCAGATTATATTACTGTTTAGTATGTTTTGTTCAGCTTTATCCTATCATGCATGCTCAGTAAATTCCAAGTACTGATGCATACTCTGCGCTACATATTTTATGTAACATCTCGCTAACTTAAAGAACTAGAAAGGGCTAGAATTAGAAAGAGTGATTTTTGGAAATAATAAAAATCTGGAAAATTGGTTAAGTCAAGCTAAGTTTGAGTTTTGGTCAATCTCAAACGACCATAACTCCTAGATCAGGATGATTTAGGTGTTCCTCCAGATACCGTGGGAAAGATCTTGGAATTATCTTTCCAACGCCTCCGAGTTTGCGCGATTCCGAGTTAGTATGAATGAGATATGCCTATTTGAAGTTGGGTTGTTCAAATAAGGAAAGTCTAATCCGGATTTCTGAAGGGTAGTTTGGTCTTTTCCTTACCCAATTATTTTATTTCGTTTTTGGTAATTAAGTTAGGGTCTAATCATAATTAGATCAGTTTATGCTTTTACCAAAATAAGTTAGGGTTTTTAGAGAAGAGAGAAGAAGAGGAGAAAAGAGGAGAAGGAGCAAGAATCGTCAAGATCTTCAAGAATCGCTTGTGGATTTCGTCAAAGGGTGATCCCTACGAGGTATGTGAGATTACATAGAATTGGGTTAGTTCACCCACGCGCCAATCATGATTTATTTCAGCGTATTGTCATTTTTGAGATTAGATAAATTAAGTTCATGATGAATATTGTTGAAAGTTTCGTTTGAATATTGATTGATGAGTAGTTGAGAAGTTTTTGAATTTGATTCATGTAATTTAGGAGTTTTTCAGAGTAGATTCTTACATATTTTGGTCATGTAGTCAAATCTAAGTGTTTGGGGAAAGAACCAAGTTGAACTAGAGGGTTTAGAGTTGAAAAACGAGCAAGAAAAGTAGGAGGTCACCTTGGCAGGCTGCCCCAGCCAGTGCACCTCAACAGAGGCCCTGAAGTTTGGACTCTGGGGCGCCGCGCCAGCCAGCGCACCCCAACCCAGTCCCAGAAGTTCAAGGGCTGGTGCCCCACGTCGCTCAGAGCGTCAGGGACGCCAGTTCTTCCCATTCTTCACCCATCTTTCCGTACTAGTTCCTTAGCAACATACCTATGTTTTCTAGTTGATTCCAATACTCTAAGGTACGTCTAAACATCATGAAATCATCCATAAACATGAGATCATGAACCTTGAATCCATAATTCAATTCAAGGAAAGTTAAGATCAAAGTCAAGAGAAGTTCTTAGAGTTTGCCAAATGTTTTAACTTTGTTTTAAGACTTAAATTTCAAGTTGAGTAAAGAGTAAAGAGTAAAAGTTGAAGTTCATTTCTTCAAAGAGTATATGGGGACTATGTATTCCCAAAGAGTTTTAAAACGTTTTCACATTTGAACAAGAAAAGGAAACCTTGATTTCCAAAGAGCCTTTGAGCTAGTTTTCAGAAAAGAGTAAACGCTTTCACAATTAAGCAAGAGAGGAAACTTTGATTTCCAAGATAGCCCTTGAGCTAAGTTTTTGAGCAATTATCTCAAATCAAAGAAAGAAGTATGTTTTTTATACATAAGAGCTAGTATCATATTTTGGGAGTAGTATTGAACACCGATATGGGGAGAGTTCAGACAACTCCCAGCCCCCATAAAACATGTAGCCATCATGGGTAGAAAATAGTCATACTTTTTAGATGATTTCTTAGTGCTTTTTAGCATAGACTAGTGGATCCACTTAGTAGTCAGGTTCTATACCCTCGGCAAGGTATAGGACGGCCCTGGCAGCGTGAGGCAAAATGTTGTATCATCACAATAGATCTTACGTGATGGTTGTCGGTTAGAGAAACTCTCACAGAAGTATTTGTATTCTTTCATACACAGTTTGTTTGTATTTTTATATACAATTCAGAGTTTATATCGTATCTTTGCATACACACAGAGTAATATTGTATTTCTAAATACACAGAAGTATTTGTATTCTTACATACACAGTTTGTTTGTAATTTTATAAACAATTCAGATTTTATATCGTATCTTTGCATACACAGAGAGTAATATTGTATTTCTAAATACATAGAGTTGACATCCATGTTTTAAAAGTTTTTCTTTATACTGCATTTACTTTATTGCTTTATATTGAAATGAGTTTAGTTGAGTTGAGGTGAGCCAGGTAAGTTCTTCAGTTCCTTTCAAGCTTATGTCTTGTTTTAGAATTCCCCTCGCATACTCGTAGATTTAATGTACTGATGCCATTTGGCCTGCATCTTCTTATGAAGTAGACACAGGTAACCAGGATCAGCATCCAGCGCATCGTTGATTCTAGTTCAGCTCCAGACTTGTTGGTGAGCCTCCTTGCTTTCGGAGGATCCCTTTTATTGCTTTTAGTAGTTTTAGTTTCATTAGGATGTTGTGGGTCTTGTCCCGACATTCATCTCAGTTGTTTAGAGGCTTCATAGATAGTCAGATGTTAGTTCTTGAGTTTTCTATTTCCTTTTTTAATGGTTGAGACTTGAGTTCCATTTTGGCTAAGTTTAATATTTCTTAAAGACATTTGCATGAGTTATCCTTTGAGACTATTTCTTGTGTTTAAGACTTCTGCTGAGTAAGTAAGCCAAGCCAAGGGTTCGCTTGGGGCCAGCAATGGTTCTCGAGTGCCAGTCCCACCCAGGGTGTAGGCTCGGGGTGTGACACTTTCATGATGTAGGTTCAGGTACTCAGCATCCAGATCACGGATAGATCGGTTCCTAATCTCCAGTTCAGCAGCTTTAGTGGTGAGTCCTCATTCTTCGAGGACGATAGATATGTTTCCTATTTCAGTCTTTTATTTTAGTTTCAGTTTTTACTAGAGTTAGCTGGGGACATGTCCTAGCATCTCTAGTAAGTTAGAGGCTTATTTAAGACATAGACAGATTCAACTTTAGCTTTTGAGTTATAGTTCAGTGTTCTAAACTCTTTTCTAGTATTTATATATTCAGACTTAGATTGGGTATTCCCCATCATTTAGTTATCTCATGTCTTATGCTCCCACACATTATTTCTTTTAAGTATGCTTATGATATGCCAGCTCAGGGTTAGCTTCAGGTCAGTCGTGATCCTAGGTCCCATGTTTACGCCCAGGGGGTAGCCTCGGGGTGTGACAAACTTGGTATCAGAGCATTAGGTTCAAGAGTCCTAGGATGTCTGAAAAGTCACACTAAGTCGAGTCCTTTTCATGGGTGTGAAGTGCACCACATCTAATGAGAAGGAGGCTACGAAGTGTTATAGGAAAACTTCACTTTATTTTTGTTCTTATCATGCGTGGGTATGATCTACTTCTAACTCATCGTTATGCGTTTCAGATCATAACTCCTTGTAGAGCTAACGCCAGGAATACTAACGCAGTTCCTCCAGTCCCAGATCAAGAGGTTTCAAATGCAGAGTTTCGGAATGCTATCCAGCTTTTGGCTCAAAGTGTGACTAATCAAAAAAATCGACAGGCCCTAGTTCCTCCCAATGCTAATAATGGGTCAGCTGCAGCCAGGGTTCGTGATTTCATTCGGATGAACCCACCAGAGTTTCTAGGGTCGCAGGTTGGTGAGGACCCATATAATTTTATCGATGAGGTTAAGAAGATCTTTGGAGTGATGCAGGTAACTAGGAATGATAGGGTAGAGTTGGCATCCTACCAGCTCAAGGATGTAGCTCACATTTGGTTCACTCAATGGAAGGAAAACACGGGTACTGATGCAGCTCTTGTGACTTGGGAATGCTTTACTTGAGCTTTTCTGGACAGGTTCTTTCCGAGAGAGTTGAGGGAGGCTAAGGCTCATGAATTTATGAATTTGAGGCAAGGTACAATATCAGTCCAAGAGTATGGACTCAAGTTCACCCATGTCTCCATGTATGCCCCTCATATGCTTGTTGATTCGAGGGCACAGATGAGTAAGTTTCTGTATGGAGTGTCCGACTTGGTTAAACAGAGTGCAGAAATGCTATGTTGTTAGATGAGATGAATATCTCTAGGCTCATGACTCATGCTCAACAGGTTGAGGGAGATAAGCTTAGGGAAATGGCTAAGGACAACAAAAAGGCTAGGATAGGTAATTATGAGTACTCTCAGCAGAAATCAGGTGGTGGAAATCGCTCATAGTTTCAGCACAGATCTTCAGCTCCAGCACCTTCATCAACTAGTGCTCCATCTCCCAGGTTTAGACAAGATCAGAAAATTAGGGCACCAGGCTCTAAGTCTTAGGGGAGTGTTTCAGGTAGCAGAACCTACCCAACTTGTCCAAAATGTGGTAAGAACCATCTGGGTGAGTGTGTTGCAAGGAAACAAGGGTGTTTTGGATGTGGTCAGTTTGGTCACAGATTGAGAGATTGCCCTTTTTCTAAACAAGGAGGTAACAATAGTAGGGCTCAATCTACAACTCCAGCAGCACCAGCAGGTCGCCCAACTCAACAGGGTACTTCATCTAGTACAGGTGGCGGTCAGCGCCAGAACAGGTTGTATGCTCTTTAGGCTCGCCAAGACCAGGAAGATTCTCCTGATGTGGTCACTGGTACGTTACGAGTCTTTCACTTAGATGTTTATGCTTTGTTAGATCCAGGGGCTACTCTTTCCTTTGTAACTCCTTATATAGCAGTGAACTTCGGTGTCAGTCCAGAAACTCTTTCAGAACCCTTTTCAGTCTCTACTCCAGTAGGTGACCCAGTTATAGTTAGAAGGGTATACAGAAATTGCCCTGTCTCAGTCTCTCAGAAAGACACCTCAGCAAATCTTGTAGAGTTAGAAATGGTAGACTTTAATATCATTCTAGGCATGGATTGGTTACATTCCTGTTATGCCTCAATCGATTGTAGAACCAGGGTTGTTCGGTTTTAGTGTCCAAGTGAACCAGTCATAGAATGGAAGGGTAGTAGCTCAGTGCCTATGGGTCGATTCATTTCTTAGCTTAAGTCCAGAAAGATGATTTCCAAGGGGTATATCTACCATTTAGTTCAGGTTAATGATTCTAACTCCGAAACCCCAGCTCTTGAGTCAGTTCCTGTAGTAAATGAGTTCCTAGAAGTGTTTCCAGAAGATCTTCCCGGAGTTCCTCCCGAAAGGGAAATTGACTTCGGAATTGATCTCCTTCCAGATACCCAGCCTAATTATATTCCTCCTTACATAATGGCTCCAACAGAGCTTAAGGAATTGAAAGAGCAGTTGAAAGACCTTCTAGATAAGGGCTTCATCAGACCTAGTATTTTGCCATGGGGTGCTCCAGTGTTATTCGTGAAGAAGAAAGATGGTTCTCTCAGGATGTGCATTGACTATCGACAGTTGAACAAAGTCACAATCAAGAATAAGTACCCTATCCCCAGGATTGATGACTTGTTCGACCAACTTCAGGGTGCTAGTCATTTTTTGAAAATAGACCTCAGATTCGATTATCATCAGCTCAGAGTCAGAGATAGTGACATCCCGAAAACAGCCTTCAAAACTCGGTATGGTCATTATGGATTTGTAGTTATGTCATTTGGACTAACCAATGCTACTGCAGCTTTCATGGATTTAATGAACAGGGTATTCAATCAGTGTTTGGACTTGTTCGTTATCGACTTTATTGATGATATTCTCATTTACTCTAGGAATGAGGAAGAACTTGCGACTCATTTAAGGGTTGTCCTTCAAACTCTCAAAGATCGCCAGTTATTCGCTAAGTTTAGCAAATGTAAGTTTTGGTTGCAATCTGATGCTTTCCTTTGTCATATAGTGTCTAGTGAAGGGATCCGAGTGGATTCTCAGAAGATAGAGGCAGTGAAGCAATGGCCCAAACCCACTTCTCCTACAGATATCAGAAGTTTCTTGGGTTTTACTGATTACTACAGAAGGTTTGTGGAAGGATTTTCATCCATAGGTTCTCCATTGACTAAGCTGACTCAGAAAAAGGTTAAGTTCCAGTGGTCAGATAAGTGTGAGAAGAGCTTCGCAGAACTGAAAACTAGGTTGACTACAGCTCCTGTTTTGACTCTACCAGAGGGTTCAGACGGTTATGTGATCTATTGTGATATATCCAGAGTCAGCCTAGGTTGTGTGTTGATGCAGCGAGGTAAGGCTATAGCTTATGCTTCTAGACAGCTTAAGGTGCATGAGAAGAACGACCTGACTCATGACCTCGAGCTTGCAGCTGTGGTGTTTGCCCTAAAGATTTGGAGACATTACATGTATGGTGTTCACGTAGATGTGTTCACAGACCATAAGAGCCTCTAGTATCTGTTCACCTAGAAAGAGTTGAATCTTCATCAGAGGAGATGGCTAGAATTCCTCAAGGACTATGATATGAATGTGCTTTACCATCCTGGTAAGGCCAATGTTGTAGATGATGCTCTTAGTAGATGTTCATCGGCTTGCTCGTTTAGGAGTTTGCCTTATGAACATATCAGATGATGGTGTGACATTTCAGAATGGGTCAGAATCTTCATTGGTAGCGGAGTTTAAGGAGAAACAAGACAGTGATCCTATATTGCTTCATTTGAAGGGTGCAGTTCATTAGCAGAAAGTTGAGGTTTTCTCCCAAGGGGGAGATGGTGTGCTTCGCTACCAGGGTCGTTTATCTGTTCCTAAGGTGGATGAGTTGAGACAGCAGATCCTTACAGAAGCCCATACCTCCAGGTATTCTATTCATCCAGATGTCACTAAGATGTACCGTGATCTGCGGGAAGTCTTTTGGTGGAATGGCATGAAGAGGGATATAGCAGATTTTGTGGCTAAGTGCCCCAATTGTCAGCAGGTGAGGGTAGAACATCAAAAACCAGGAGGTATGACTCAAGAGATTAACATTCCTATATGGAAGTGGGAAGTGATCAACATGGACTTCATTACAGGTTTACCTCGTACTCGCAGACAGCATGATTCCATTTGGGTAATAGTAGACTAAGTTACTAAGTCCGCTCACTTATTGGCTATCAAGACTACAGATTCGGTGGAGGACTACGCCAAGCTTTACATTAATGAGATAGTCAGGTTACATGGGGTTTCTTTGTCTATCATCTCAGATAGAGGTCCTCAGTTTACCTCTCATTTTTGGAAGTTGTTTCAGAAAGGTCTTGGTACCCAGGTTAATCTTAGCACAACATTTCATCCACAGACGGATGGATAGGCAGAGCGTACCATTCAGACTTTAGAGGACATGTTGATAGCTTGTGTGATCGATTTCAAGGGAAATTGGAGTGATCACCTCCCTCATATAGAGTTCACCTACAATAATAGCTACAATTCCATTATTCAGATGGCCCCTTATGAGGAACTTTATGGGCGTAGATGTAGATCTCCAGTTGGTTGGTGTGAGGTAGGTGAAGCAGCCTTGATAGGGCCAGATTCGGTTCATGAGGCTATGGAGAAAGTTCATCTCATTAGAGATAGACTAAAGACTACCTAGAGTCGTCAGAAGTCCTATGCAGATGTTAGGAGAAGGGACTTAGAGTTTGAGGTTGATGATTGGGTTTTCCTGAAACTGTCACCTATGAAGGGGGTGATGAGATTTTGCATGAAAGGGAAGCTCAGTCCCAGATATGTAGGTCCTTACAGAATCTTGAAAAGGGTCGGTAAAGTGGCTTATGAGTTGGAGTTGCGAGCAGAACTAGCAGCAGTCCATCCACTCTTTCACATTACCTTGTTGAAGAAATGTGTGGGTGATCCAGTATCTATTGTACCTAGTGCCGGCAAAATGAGCCCATATTTTGGTAACCCGCCCATATTTTAATGGGTTGGGTGAGTGATTTTTTATATGGGTAAAATATGGGTTGATACCCTTATTAAACCCATGAAAATATGAGTAAAATATGGGTAAACTATGGGTAAAATATGGGTAAACTATGAATTAGCCAAATGGGTTAAGCTTCCAACTTTTATTTACTCAAAATTTATGATATCACTAAAAATATTGTAACTTTTCTTCCTTTTAATATATCTTGTATAAAACTAATTATTCTTCTCCATAATTGAAAAGATGAAAGTCTTTGGCCCTCCAAAAAATATATATATTAAATGTACATTTTTTTGGTTAATTACAATTATATTTTTTATTAGTTATTTTATATTGGACAATAAATAATAGTGTAAAATAAGCAAATCTTTTATTAGTATGGGCATTGCTTAAAGTGCATTAAGCATGTTTTAGTCCTAAAATGCAAATATTCATTTACTTTGAAATTAAAATTATTTTCCCCTTGTAATTACATAAATTTATTTAATATTGAAAAGTTATAGGATTTTTTCTTTTTAGTTTTATGATACAATATAACGAAATAAAGTATATTCAATATTTTTCATCTAAAAAAAAGACTAAAGTATTTTCTCCATGTTGAATTCTTAAGTAGAGTACTATTTACTCATTAGAATATGGGTAAATATGAGTAAACTAGTATTTTACCCAACTCATTTGTTACCCAATCCATTCTTACCCATATCAAATATGGGCGGGTTGAATTATTACCCATTTTATGTTGATCCATTTTCAACCCGCCCAAATTTGACCCAACCCGCCCATTTGCCACCACTAATTGTACCATTAGAAAGTGTGGCTGTGAAGGATAGTCTCACTTATGAAGAGGTGCCAGTTGAAATCCTTGATCGTCAGGTTCGTTGGTTGAGGAATAAAGAAGTCGCTTCAGTTAAGGTTTTGTGGAGGAGTCAGTCCGTAGAGGGAGCTACTTAAGAAGCAAAAGCAACCATGAAGGCCAAGTATCCTCATCTCTTTTCTTCTGATTCCATTCCAGCTTGAGGTAATAGTTCCTCTCCAGTCTATCAATTTACTCTTGCATGAATTCGGTCTAAGTATCATGTTCTTTAAGTTATTCTTGCATTTTCAGCGTATTTGCATGACCTTAGAAATAAGTTCAGTCAGATTTCAGTTTATGTACTTAGTGGTAGGGTTTGCAGCTCTTTCCCTCCATATTCAGCTAGTTTAGACTTCATTCGAGGACGAATGTTCCCAAGGGGGAGATAATGTAACACCCTGTATCCTAGAAAAACCAATCAGCAGGCTTTTCAGAAGTTGTAGGTGCCACCCACGGACCGTAGGGTGACCCAGACCGTAGGTGGGGTCCGTGGTTGGCCACCTGCAACCCACCCAGAAACCCCCTAGAAAAATTCAAATAAGGGTCGACCAACGGCAGGACCCACTGATCGTAGGTGGGACCACGGTCTATGGTCCAGGCCGTGGTCGAGACCCCCAATTTCCAGCTCCCAGAACCCCAGTCGACACCTACCAGGACGGACCGTCGGTCTGTTCACGATCCGTCGGTCTAGCCATCGGTGGCCCCGAAAGCTTTTAAGTTGGGGTCGTTTTGGTCTTTTCCCCTATGCGTTGGACCCCTAAACTACGTGATTTTGGTCAGATTTAACCTAGAAACTAAATTAGAACCTAACCTAATCAATCATTCACCAAAAATTCATCAAACTTAGAACGCAGAGAGGAGAGAGAGTCGACCAAACCCTTCCCAAGAATGCAGCAAAGTTTCTTCAGTTCCAGCCCTGAGATCGAAGGATTTCTCCGTAGATTTCATCACCAGGTATGTGGGATTTCACTAGTGGGTTCCTTTCATTCACTAGGTCCCAAGAATTCAGTCAGAATCTTGATTCCCTTCATATTATCTAGACCTAGGGTTTCTTGAACTTTAGTAATTGTTGTCATTTAGCTGTTAGAATGTTCCCAATCAGATTATCATGTTGTTGTAACAACGTTGCTTAGTTCCTTGCATGAGATTCAGAGCCCTCTTGGTGTAGATTCGTTTAGTTCATTAATTACACTAGCTAGGCCAGTTTAAACAAATATACATGCCTCAGATTTCGTTACTAACTCTCAAACTAAACAAATATCCATCCTTTAGTTATCTCATGTCTTATGCTTCCGCACAATATTTCTTTTAAGTATGCTTATGATATGCCAGCTCAGGGTTAGCTTGGGGTCACTTGTGATCCTAGGTCCCGTGTTTACGCCTAGGGGGTAGCCTCGGGGCGTGACAGTGAACTAGTTACTTAAAAAATGTGGTAAGTTAAGAATTGCAACGACCAACAAGTTAAATTAATTTTTTATGTAAGAAAAGTCTTTTTACATTGTTAGTATATTCATAATATTTACTTTGTTACAAAGATGAGTTTCATGAAAGTTAATAAGTTTGTAAATAATCTCAAAATTTGTAAATTGGTTTTATGATATTCTGCTGAAGGTTTTAGTAGAACTATATCTATTGTTGGTTCACATGGGTCTGAAGTGGGTAGAATGTGTGTAGATCTTACATTTATCTTTGCGGGGTAGAGAGATTATTTTAGATAGACCCTCGACTCAAAAAAGAAGATATTCGAAGCAGGATTGCAAAAAAAAGGTGATACAACAAAATATATATCAAGATAGAAAGAAAATGGAACGACAAATAGTAAAATACCTCGACGTATAAGAAATTATGTAATTACTAAATACTACTAATAATAAGTTTGAGAACAGATGGAGTGTCATGACCCGAGCCTACACCCTGGACGTGGCCGGCACTCGAGAACCATTGCTGGTCCCCAAGCAAACCCTCATCCTGGCTGACTACAAGCGGAAGACTAACTCAAGCATACATAAGTATTAAATTGAAAGAAATGTTTAAGAATAGTTTACTAACTCTCAAACTAAACTGAATATACTGAGTATGAAATATAAGTTTAAAATAAAACATCTGAAACTGAAAGACTCTCCAAAATTATCTGTCTATGAAGCCTCTACTGTATAAAGATGAGTGTCGGGACAAGACCCACGACTCCTCAAAAGAACTACTACTAACGACTCATAAAACTGGAGTCCTCCAGAAGCAAGGAGGTCTTACTCAAAAGCTGACGAAATGATCTCAATGGACACTTGTTGGGGATCCTAAGAACATATATATGCATCATTAAAAGATGCAGGTCGAATGACATCAATACATTGAATGTACGAGTATGTAATATAGCTGAATTAAAAATAACTTAATGAAAGGACTGCAATATATATAGATATATACTCAACTGGATGTAAAGAAATAAAGAATTGAAATCATTAAAACTTTACAAAAATATTTACTCATCTCTGAACTCAACATATTAAGTGATATAATAAAAATACACTTTTAACTCTATTTGGGAGATTTTCTAACCGACAACCTTCACTATAAGCTACATGATGATACAGCGTCTCTCCCATGCTGCCAGAACTGTCCTATACCTTGCCGGACTGTAGGACATCCTCAACTAAGTGGATCCACTAAGCTATGCTTAAAACTCAATAAGGAATCATCTAAAAAGTATGACCCTTTACCCATGTTGGCAGACATGGTTTATGAAGATTTTGAGTTGTCTCAACTCGTTTCCATATCGGTACTCAATAATAATCCCAATAATATATACTCATGCTCATATGTTTAAAAACATAACTCTTCCTCTGGTTTGAGATAATTGCACAAACTACCCTCTTAAAGAGGTAATTGCTCTTGAAATATCTTTTGAACTCATAAGTCATTTAGAAATTTCAGCTTCTGTTTTATCAATGTAAAAATTGATACCTCTTGAATACATAGTTCCATTATACTCTTGCTCAATTCATACTTGAAAACTCTTTCTCAAAAACATATCAAAATCATATTTTAATATGATAATTGGTGACTCAGGAAGTCATACTGCATAAACATTGATGGTATATTTAGATACCATGCTGCTCATACATTGATGGCATACTTGATTGTCATACTAATCATGTTTTAGAAACTCTTTTCTCAAAACTCATCTTTACTTTCTCAAAACTCAATTTAAGAACTCAAGTGTTGACTTTAAAAAGTTTTTCAAAATTTATAACTCAAATCATAGGATTCATGTGAAATTATGGACATGAACGACTCAACTCAGGGATCTTAATAGCAATAAGGAAACTTAGTACAAGGAACTCAAGACTCAAGAACTCGAAACTCAAAACTCAACAATATTTCTCCTCTCAAAAATATTCAATTCATAGGGTTCATGCTGAAATATAGGCATGAATGAATCAACTGAAGAATTTTAATGCATAACATATAGCAATTCAATAATTAGGAATAAAATTTCAAAAAGAAACATGAACTCAAGAACTCAAAATCAACTTATCTCAAGAATACTCAAATCTATGGATAGAATCCTAGATTACTCTTTTACTAATTTGAAAGTAGATGTAGGGTGTGAGGACGAAGTAGTCCAACACTATGATAGTCTTAAATACCTGGAAGAACAAGGCTCTTGAAAAATCTTGAAAAAAAAACTTGGTTAGAAGCCTTGAAACCATAGCTTGAAGGTGAACAATTAAGTAAACTTTTCTTGAGATTTTTGAATTACTTTCTTGAAATCTCTATGGCCAAGAATTATGATTATCATTAGTGATTCATAATTATATGGAGGAATTTGAGTTGGAAAGAATGAAATTCTTGGAGAAGGACTTACATTGAAGAAGAATCTTGAAAAAGATTGAAAGAATCTTGAATGGAGTCTTCTACTTTGATTTTTCCTTAGGGTTTTGAGAGACAAGAGAATGATGAATTAAGAGATTAAAATCTGATTGTTTTGGGTCTTTAATTAGTCATGAAATTCGTTTAGGGTTTTCTTTTAGGTAAAAAGACAAAACGACCTTTTTAATGTTTTTCCGTCGGCTAATTCGTCACAGCAATGTATCAAGTTACTAAAATGGTCATAACTTTTTACTCAAACCTCGGATTGTTACGAAATTGGTGGCATTTGAAAGAAGATTCAAATACCTTTAATTTGATAGATTATGGGACACGTACCTCTTTATATTCTAAGATATATGGTCGTTTGAAGTTGAACCAAGTAGAATCTTACATCAAAACTTTATCGATAAGAAAAATTTCAACTGTACTTTATGCTAGGAGTTTCTAGTGACCTTAATTGATATCCAAAAGCATTCTCACATTAAATAATTTACCTTTACACATATGGGCAAATTTAAGAATCGTCCGATATGACCCTTCAAGTAAATGAAGAATGGTTTGAGTCTTAACTTAGAAATTTTTGGAGTGTTACAATATCTCTCCCTTGGGATCATTCATCCTCGAATGATGGTTAAACTGAGGATGGAAGGGAAAGGAGTTACTCTTACTATCTTTATGACCTTTGAACTTGCCTACTAACATAAGCGGAATTGAATCATACTATGAGCTTGGAACTATCTATGGCACATAAGTCAAGAACGATGTGAGTTTGAACATAGTCACGCTCTATCTAAAGTTATTTGATATAAGGCAAGGATATCTGGACACAAGGTAAGAATAGGAACACTAAGAGAGCTTTAGGGCAAAAGATCATAAGCACGATTCATTTGAGAATTCTGATATAAGAATATGCATGGTATAACATTATGTTTCTAGCCATTGAGAGTAAATAATGAATTTGCGAGACAGAGCATATCATGGGACATGAATGATTATATGAATAGGTTCATATCATGAGGCTGATATCTATAACTTTATGGAGTAAGATTGAGATCAATTGGCTAAAGTCTTTTCCCCTCATTCTGAAAACTGAGCATAAATGTGAAGCTCTCTTAAGTGTATGAGCATAGGTCATGAACACAATTCTGATATAAGAAACATCATCATGATGTTGAAATGACTAACTTTGAGGAATACGCTAGAGTATGAATGGATTGATGTACCTCTATAACTCCTTCGGAAGATATAACTATCTCATTCTCAACACTTGACTTGATTTCTCATCTTATCATCTCCTCCTTAGGTCTAAAACTGCGCTTGAAAATAATGGACCTATTCCCTCATCTCTAAACTGGTCTACATTCCCTTTAATACTCAGAAAGGCTTATCTCATGGCTACAGAACTCTCCAAAAGTTGGTACTAAAACTCCTTCTAGGACCTCTTTCTAAGATGCTTCTATTAATCTTTTCTCATTGGCTTATAAGGCCGCTTAATCTAACTGTTAATAATTTGACCTCTCCTTCTTTGCCCACCAATAACATCCTTCTATATTCATATCAACTTAACTGAGGAAACTTTAAACTATATTTAAGAGGCTGGTCATTGACTTTATAAAATCCTTTCTACCAAACTCTTAAGGGTAATAATTAATGCTTACATCAGCCTACTCCATATTGACAACTCAAATATGCTATCTAGGCATACATGAAATATCATTAACTTAATAGGAACATCGTCTGATTACATTCAATCTCGGGTACACCTCTTAATGCTCTTGTTACTCTTATGACTTAGCCACACTTCACTGCCCTCATCTAAAAGTAAGGATCTCTCACTTGTACCACTCATATTCATTGGAGCTAACATCTGAATTCCTCACCTACTTTATGTCAAGTCAACCAGATCAGATCTCAAGACTAACATCATAACCCTCATGTTGTCATTCTTTTGATCACAACGCTCATCTAAAATTCAAGCTAAATGATTATTACTAAATCTGGATATTAATATAATTTCTCGCTTACTATACTAACTCATTACTAATAGATAAAATAAAGAAACACTCACAACCCAAAACCTCATGACAAGTAGGTCAATCTTTATCTCTCAGTCTACCTATTTACAGATTACTGTCACAATCATTTTAAAAATCTAAGTACCACTTACCTACTCACTACACATCATTGGCTAGCTAGATCTATAACCCTCTGAAAATCACGAGATCTCCCAAAAATCATAAGTCTGGCTTAGATCTATCACCTCATGAATACTCCTGCTCTTCCATTCAACACCTACACTTGGTCGTTACTAACACAATGACACATCATCATAAACTCCTTTCTAGTTAAAGCATACTCTAACTGATCCTAACTAGTAACTCTTACTCTACCTCCTATCATGAAATCTTCACAAACTCATCATTTCTTAGTCTACCCATAAGGAAAAACTCTTCATTAATAACTTACTAGGTGCATGACTACCATAACATAATTTGCCTCATCACTATCTCCCTTTCTTAGATTACTGAACCTCTGCATGCATTCTTCTAACTTTGGGAACTTTAACTACTACTGCTCATAATCTCGTAACTCATATTATATTTTCAGTTGAAAATACTACCCAAGCTCTAAAAAAACTACCTCATAAGGATCTCAGTTGAAACAAGGTTTAGAGAAAAGAGTCTGGGAATACATCTCGCTTTTAGCTCGAACGCACGATTCATATGAATAAGAGTGCATTCTTTTGAAACTCAACACTTAATTCAATCACGGACTTCTCTCAAGCCCCTTTACATGACTCGTGACTTCCTCAAGATTTTTGCTGAGAGTTACTAATCGATAAGGATTTGACTTTGTTTTTCAACAACCTTGATTATGAGGGTTAGTCGAATGGATATGAGAAAACCATGAGTTAGAATAAAATCCTTACAACATAGTTCTACTGCACAATTTAGAGAATGAAAGAAGGGAACCTTTTCTTAAATGTCTGTAATCCTTCATTTATAGAAGTAGGGCCCTCACAACCATAAATAAGATCCTACTTGACACGGCTTCATAGACACCCAAGGACACTTGAACTTTGTGCTCTTATATAGTTTGTCACGACCCGAGCCTACACATTGGACGTGGCCGGACCTTGAGAACCATTGTTGGTCCCCAAGCAAACCCTCATCCTGGCTAACTACAAGTGGAAGACTAACTCAAGCATACATAAGCATTAAATTGAAATAAACGTTTAAAAATAGTTTACTAACCCTCAAACTAAACTGCATATACTGAGTATGAAACATAAGTTTTAAATAAAACATTTGAAACTGAAAAACTCTCCAAAACTGTCTATCTATGAAGCCTCTACTGTATAGAGATAAGTGTCGGGACAAGACCCATGACTCCTCAAAATAACTACTACTAACGACTCATAAAACTAGAGTCCTCTAAAAGCAAGGATGTCTTACTCAAAAGCTGACGAAATGATCTCAACGGACTCTTGTTGAGGATTCTTAGAACCTGTATCTGCATCAATAAAAGATGCAGGTCGAATGACATCAGTACATTGAATGTACGAGTATGTAATATAGTTGAATAACAAATAACTGAATGAACGAACTGCAACAGATATAGATATATACTCAACTGGATGTAAAGAAATAAAGAAGTGAAATCATTAAAACTTTACAAAAATACTTACTCATCTCTGAACTCAACATATTAAGATATATAATAAAAATACACTTTTAACTCTATTTGGGAGATTCTCTCACCGACAACCATCACTATGAGCAACGTGATGATACAGCGTCTCGTCCACGCTGCCAGAACTGTCATATACCTTGACGGACTGTAGGACAACCTCAACTAAGTGGATCCACTAAGCTATGCTTAAAAATCAATAAGGACTCATCTAAAAAGTATGACCCTTTACCCATGTTGGCAGACATGGTTTATGAGGATTTTGAGTTGTCTGAACTCATTCCCATATCGGTGCTCAATACTACTCCCAATAATATATACTCATGCTCATATGTTTAAAAACATAACTCTTCCTCTGGTTTGAGATAATTGCTCAAAGTACCCTCTTAAAAGAGGTAACTGCTCTTGAAATATCTTTTGAACTCATAACTCAATTAGAAATCTCAATTTCTCTTTTATCAATGTAAAAATTAATACATCTAGGAATATATAGTCCCTTTATACTCTTACTCAATTTATACTTGAAAACTCTTTCTCAAAAACATATCAAAGTCATATTTTAATGTGATCATTGATGACTCGAAAGTCATACTGCATAAACATTGATGGTATATCTAGATACCATACTGCTCATACATTGATGGCATACTAGATTTTCATACTAATAATGTTTTAGAACTCTTTTCTCAAAACTCATCCTAACTTTCTCAAAACTCAGTTTAAGAACTCAAGTGTTGACTTTAAAAAGCTTTTCAAAATTTATAACTCAAATCATAGGGTTCATGTTGAATTATGGTCATGAACGACTAAACTCAGGGATCTTAATAGCAATAAAGAAACTCAGTACTCAGAACTCAAGGACTCAAGAACTCGAAACTCATAACTCAACGATATTTCTCCTCTCAAAAATACTCAATTCATAGGGTCCATGCTGAAATATTGACATGAACGAATCAACTCAATAATTTTAATGCATAACATATAGCAATTCAATAATTAGGAATAGAATTTCAAAAAGAAACATGAACTCAAGAACTCAAAATCAACTTATCTCAATAGTACTCAAATCTATGGATAGAATCCTAGATTACACTTTTACGGATTTGAAAGTAGATATAGGGCATGAGGACGAACTAGTTTAACACTATCATACCCTTACATACCTAGAAGAACAAGGCTCTTGAAGAATCTTGGAAAAAAAAACTTGGTTAGAAGCCTTGAAACCCTAGCTTGAAGGAGAACAATCAAGAAAACTCTTCTTGAGATTCTTGAATTACTTTCTTGAAATCTCTATGGCCAAGAATTATTATTATCATTAGTGATTCATAATTATATGGAGTAATTTGAGTTGGAAAGAATGAAATTCTTGGAGAAGGAATTACATTGAAGAAGAATCTTGAAAAAGATTGAATGAATCTTGAAAAAGATTGAAAGAATCTTGAATTGAGTCTTCTACTTTGATTTTTTCTCAGAGTTTTGAGAGAGAAGAGAATGATGAATTAAGAGATTAAAATCTGATTGTATTGGGCCTTTAATTAGTCATGAAATTCGTTTAGGGTTTTCTTATAGGTAAAAAGATAAAAATGACCTTTTTAATGTTTTCCCGTCGGCTAATTCGTCACAACAATGTATCAGGTTACTAAAATGGTCATAACTTTTTAGTCAAACCTCGGATTGTTGCAAAATTGGTGGCGTTGGAAAGAAGATTCAAATACCGTTAATTTGATAGGTTATTGGCCACGTAACTCATTATATTCTAAGAAATATGGTCGTTTGAAATTGACCAAAGTAGAATCTTACATCAAAACTTAATCGATAAGGAAACTTTCAACTGTACTTTGTGCTAGGAGTTTCTAGTGACCTTAATTGATATCCAAAATCATTCTCACATTAAAGAATTTACCTTTACGCATATGAGAAAATTTAAGAATCACCCGATATGACCCTACAAGTAAATGAAGAATTGTTGAGTCTTAACTTAGAAATTTTTGGAGTGTTACAATAGATCATTCGTCCTCGAATGATGCTTAAACTGAGGATGGAAGGGAAAGGAGTTACTCTTACTATCTTTCTGACCTTTTAACTCTCCTACTAACATAGGCAGAACTGAATCATACTATGAGCTTGGAACTGTCTATAGCACATAAGTCAAGAACGATATGAGTTTGAACATAGTCATGCTCTATCTAAATTTATTTGATATAAGGCAAGGATATTTGGCACAACGTAAGAATAGGAACACTAAGAGAGCTTTAGGGCAAAAGATCATAAGCACGATTCATTCGAGAATTCTGATATAACAAATATGCATGGTATAACATTATGTTGCTAGCCATTGAGAGTAAATAATGAATTTGTGAGACAGATTATATCTTGGGACATAAATGCTTATATGAATAGGTTCATATCATGAGGCTGATATCTATAACTTTATGGAGTAAGATTGAGATCAATGGTTTAAAGTCTTTACCCCTCATTCTGAAAACTGAGCATAAATATGAATCTCTCTGAAGTGTATGAGCATAGGTCATGAACACAATTCTGATATAAGAAACATCATCATGATGTTGGAATGACTGAACTTTGAGGAATACTCTAGAGTATGAATGGATTGATGTACCTCTATAACTCCTTCGGAAGATATAACTATCTCATTCTCAACACTTGACTTGATTTTTCATCTTATCATCTCCTCCTTAGGTCTAAAACTGACACTTGAAAATAATGGACCTATTCCCTCATCTCTAAACTGGTCTACATTCCCTTTAATACTCGGAAAGGCTTATCTCATGGCTAAAGAACTCTCCATAAACAGGTACTAAGACTCCTTCTAGGACCTCTTTCTCAGATGCTTCTATTAATCTCTTCTCATTGGCTTATAAGGCCGCTTAATTTAACTGTTAATATTCTGACCTCTCCTTCTTTTCCCACCAATAACATCCTTCTAGTCCAACACTATGATAGCCTTACATATCTGGAAGAACAAAGTTCTTAAAGAATCTTGAAGAATCTTTTAAAAAAAAACTTTGTTAGAAGCCATGAAACTCTAGCTGGAAGGAGAACAATCAAGAAAACTTTTCTTGAGATTCTCTAATTACTTTCTTGAAATCTCTATGGCCAAGAATTGTGATTATCATTAGTGATTCATAATTATATGGAGGAATATGAGTTGGAAAGAATGAAATTCTTGGAGAAGGACTTACATTGAAGAAGAATCTTGAAAAAGATTGAAAGAATCTTTAATGGAGTCTTCTAATTTGATTTTTCCTTAGGGTTTTGTCTTATAATTTTGAGAGAGAAGAGAATGATGAATTATGAGATTAAAATCTAATTGTTTTGGGTCTTTAATTAGTCATGAAATTCGTTTTGGGTTTTTTATAGGCAAAAAGATAAAAAGGACCCTCTTTAATATTTTCCCGTCGGCTAATTCGTCACAACAATGTATCAGGTTACTAAAATGGTCATAACTTCTTACTCAAACATCAAATTGTTGTGAAATATATAGGTTATGGGGCACGTAACTCTTTATATTCTAAGAGATATGGTCCTTTGAAGTTGACCCAAGTAGAATCTTACATCAAAACTTAATCGATAAGGAAACTTTCAACTCTACTTTGTGCTAGGAGTTTCTAGTGACATTAATTGATATCCAAAATTATTTTCACACTAAAGAATTTACCTTTACACATATGGACAAATTTAAGAATCACCCGATATGACCCTATAAGTAAATGAAGAATGGTTCGAGTCTTACCTTATAAATTTTCGGAGGGTTACATGGAGCTAGCCCCTCTCCTCTTTCATCTAAAAGGTGACAATACTAGCTATCAACTAACTTTCTATCCTAACCCACTTCTTCACCTTCCTATCTTGGATCATGTACTCAAAATAATTAGTTATACTTTAGTAAATGTCATAATTGGAGATGTATGTCAAACTTGATTATTTAATATGTTATCAACGATAAATAAATTCAAATGTCGTCGATGTTTAAAGTAATTTATTTTTTTCTTTCCCTTCAGTTCTAAGATTATCATAATTCAAGTTGAAACTTTAAAGTAACTCTTTCCATCTCATAATACTTATCATATTTTCCATTTGCATAGCCCTTAATAAAAACATTAATTGAGATGGGTATTTGACTATTTTATTTTTAATTATTTTGTAAGATATAATTTATGTTCATTGAATATTCTCTTTGTATATGTCATAATTAAAGTGTTTGTAATCTTCAAGAACAATTACTATTAAGGGGGGAATACAACAACAACATACCCAGAGTAGTCCCACACAATAGAGTCTGGGAGGATAGAGTGAGCAGATTCTTTCAAGCGAATCCACAAGTAAGACAGTTTACATCCGAACTCTCTCAATACTTGGGTTGGCAAATATCAAATAGAAAACTTATTATTTTTCTAGGTTAGAAGAAACCCTACTTATAGTGATTCATTTCCAATCAAAAATGGAGAAGAAAAACACGCGGTCCTTTTCCTGAACAAGAAAAACACACACTATTCCTCCTTTTTACCTAGAAATAGGATTTTGAGTTCTAGTTAAATATGGGCACCGTAGGGACCACAAAATTAATTATTGAGGCTTTCTATTATGGAAATAATTTAAAATAATTAATTTGAATTGTTCTTACCGTAGTAAATTACAAATCATTCCACTAGAAATTCATAATTGCACTCCTCCAATTATATTTTTTAATTTCCCATTAAAACATATGTAATTCCCCATGTTAAGATTACATATACTAATCAGTAAAGTAAATTACTGACGAATTTAATTCAATGATCAATTTCCTTTAGAGCACTGCTTAACTTATTTCATGTGTTGAATTCAAAAATTCACTTGCAGGGTTAATTAATTATTAATGTGTTGCGTGCCACTTTTTTAATTAAGGGACTGCAAGGGCATTTAGGAAATTTACTTTTTTGTAATCTGGATCATGCGTAGAGCTGATCATAAAAAGTTACTTTTGTCTCATATTCTGCTTATTTGTCATATAAATCATGTATTTTATAGATAAGGACAAAGTAGTCCAGGTGGCCACTACTGGCACCCCTCAAGAGGTATCCACCACAGGGCAGTCTACAGTATCAGTTGATCAAACTTGGGGTCAAAAAGGTTTTTCGAGTCTTATGATTTTAAGGCCTCAGGTGCTCAGGATAGAAGTACCCGCAAGAGTTTTTGCACTGCCAACAGTGCCATCAGTAGTCCCCATACCTCCAAAGGTGCTTCAGAGCAGGATATGAGAGGAGCGATACAGTTGTTCACTCAATTGGTATCTGCTCAGGCTCAGAGAAAGAGTATAGAGGTACCTGATGCTGCTCAGAGAGAGGTAGCCAGATCTAGGATTCGGGATTTCCTTCGTATGAATCCACTAGTATTTATAGGCCCCAGCCTTTTGGAGGACCCTCAACAGTTTATTGATCAGACTCATAGAATCTGTAAGGTGATGCGGGTATTGGAGACAGATGTTGTTGAACTTGTTTCTTATCAGTGGAAAGATATTTCTATTGCTTGGTATGAGATATAGGAAGCTTCGAGGGGTCAAAATGCTTCCCCAGCGGTCTAGGCAGACTTTTCAAAGGCCTTCATAGATCATTTTTTGCCATTAAAGCTCAGAGAGTCAAGGGTAGATGAATTTCTAAATTTAAAGCAACGTGATCTTACTGTCAAAGAGTATAGTCTGTGGTTTACGCAATTATCTAGATTTTCTCCAGTGTTGGTAAGTACGTAGACATCGAGGGTTCATTGCTTTGTAGGTGGTGTATTTATGAGTGGTAGATTTGCACTCATTTGAGGTCTATTTAGCACAATAATTAGTGTCCTCAATGCCTAATTTTGTCCTATTCTGATAAAATATTGATGATTTACAGTTATGAAGGCAAATGGAAAGGACAAGGATTGATGTTTGAAAGAATGGCCAAAATGCAAAAAGAAGTGCAAACTATACATTGTTGATCGCCAATCAAGAAAGGCGAATCTCCAAATGAACAAGTCTTCATCCAAAATGACAGTGCAAAGCATGTGTGTCTATCGAATCAGGTTGGTGAACATCATTTGAGAAGGCGATGCACTGAATGAGAAAGGTGATCTTGTTGATCATCACCAAAAATGACAGTGTGAAAAAAAATTAAAGGCTTGAAAGGCAAACTAAGGTGGTACTCGACGATTCGCCAAATGTGAAACGCTGAATCCATCGAGTTCGTCGTCTTAGGTTCAAACACATGAAGCCTAGAGCATGAAAAGGTGAGCTGAAGAGTGAAAGGCGATATGCCGAAGGAGCTCGGTGAGCCTGACTAATAACGCCAAATGAGAAGTGCATTGGGTTTTGGGCCAAATTTTGGGAAACTATAAATAGCCCAAAGGAGATAAAAAAAAAATAGGATTAGAGAGCGTATCAAAGAATAAGTTCTGAAATAGAGTTAAGAGAGAGAACACTTTACTTTTGTGAAGAACACTTTCTAACTTTTGGGGTATTACAACTTTGTGCTTGAAATTGACAAATTAAAGTTGAATCCAAAGTGGGTTTACTTATAAGTGCTTAATTTCATGTTACCCATGGCCGCTTTCATGGAAGGTATGATCTCTTTACTTTTTGTGATAGGTGTTATAAACCCCAAGATATAGGGGTGTAATTATGGGGTTGGGTGTTGATTTAATGTAGTGGGCATTGTGTTATGCTCTATTTTGCTGCTGTCCATACATGAATTTTGTCTAATTAGCATGGGATTAATTTATGGGTTAAGGTTGCAAACTTAATTCCTACTTCCGATCTCCGGTCGATGTTCGAAAGAGATTGATTGGAGCGGATAATTAGTCTGATACTAGTAATTAAGGTTTGATGTCTGTAACTTGCTTGAAAATAGAGGTTATGGGTCGGATCTATTTGCCCTATTTTCGAAAGAGAGAATAGAGTAAGGTATTGGGTTGTTTAGATTGGCAATTAGATGAGACCAAAGGAAGATTCTATGCATAGATGCTTTGAGATAAAAAGATGATTAGCGTCAATGAAGATGACTTAGCCTATTCATGAATGTTCATCACTATAGAGCAGCACAATTACTCTTGTGTGACATTGATTTCCAGTCCCCGCACACCTATATTGCTTGTTAACTCTTGAATACTTCAATATTTTAGTTTAATTGTGATAATTGATAATCAAAGCTTTTTATTAAATTGGTGGAATCATCCACCCATTTGTTCTTACTATTATAAATGAGAAATCTTAAAATCCAAATCTCGTTATAGGAATTCTCTACGATATACCATTTCATGTGGGATTCGACCCCGACTCTTCGTTGGGTATTTTTATTTACTTTGACCACTGTCCCTTTTAATTGGTTTTAAGGAGGAAATTTGAGCTTTGTAAAAAATGGTGCCACTGCCGGGAGTGGTGGTTGAGAATTCTAATTGAGAAATTAGATTTTAATTTTGCTTAGTTGTAGTAAATTTTTGTTTGGTGTTGTTGGCTGATTTGCAGGCTTCATACAATGAGTGAACATGGAAGTGACAACGATAGTCACTTTGGTCAAAACAACAACATTGGTGATTTGAATGATATGCGCATGAATGTTATTCAAACCACAAGAGCAATCCGAATATCTCTCAGAACCAGGAGGGATGTTTTTCACATAACCAGAACGATAATACAATTGCTCCAGATGAAAGGAAATTTTCAGTGCCTAGCTCATGAGGATCCCCATGAACACGTTAGGAATTTCATGGATGTATGTGGACCCGTCCATGATGTTGAGGTTATTCTCATTCCCTTTAACGGGAGAGTCTACAAGACGGTTGGAAGAATTGCCAAATGATTCTATCACTTTGTGGGAAGAGCTAAATGTTGCCTTCTTGGAGAGATTCTTTCCACCCTCGAAGATGGTTAAGCTTTGAACCGAGATCCAAAATTTCAAGTGTATTGGAGGTGAACATCTACGTGAGATATGGTTGAGGTTTAAGAAGCTGCTTTTGCAATGTCCAACGCATGGCATTCCAGAAAATTTGGTGCTATAGTTGTTCCCCAATACCGTTTGGACATTCATTTGTGGTAACCAACAGTTTGATGCAAATGCTTACATCTAGAGGGTGGTTTGTTGGGTTACCTTTGGAGGATCCATATGTGCATATGAGCAAACTGAAGAGTATCTGTATGAGCAGTATGGGACGACCAGATTTAGACATGGATGTTATCGGCTTAAGGGTGTTTCCACCTTCGTTGACAGGTGATGCTACTGTATGGTTGTCTGAATTGTCGTACAACTCAATCACCACTTGGGATGGGCTGCATAAGGTATTTATGGAGAAGTACTTTCCATTGTCCAAAAAGTTGAACCTCAAGGATAAACCTAATAACTTCGTAGCATTTCATGGTGAGTCAGTTAGCAGCTCTTGGGATGCATTCACTGGGTTTATGAGAAGTGTGCCCAACCACCACATAGATGACGAGTCATTGAAGGAGTATTTCTACAGAGGAAAAGATGATAATGGAAAAGTTCTGCTAGATACTATTGCTGGCGGATCTTATGGGGCAAACACATTTGAAGAGGTTGCTGAGAAACTTGAAAATAACTCTAAGAAGAACAAGGCATGGAGCACTATAATGTCGAATACCGGAAGGAATACATTTGCAGTCCAAGCCACTCCAACTCAGTCCAATGATGATATTTGAGAAGAGATGGCCCAATTGAGAATACAGATTGGCTTGGTGTTGAAACATGTGAGCGGAAGTGCACAGAAAGTGAATGCAGTGAACTACCAGAATAGAGCACCACCTGCTGATGAGTACATTTATGAAGAGGATGTGAATCTTGTGAATGATCAGACAAGGGATTTCTGAAACAACGTCCAAGCATCCAATCAGGATAATTGGTGCCAAGATCAAGGAAACCATGGTCAGAACTATGGTAACTACAATCCTGAAGGGAACTATGTCTGTGATGGGAACTATAATCGTGATAACAACTATAATCAGAATGGGTATGGCAATAGGAATGATAAGAGTGGACCATATGAATCGCATTGAAGATATGATGAGCAAAATGATGAAAAGATATGATTCGACTGATGACAATGTGAAGGAGATGCGTAATGATTTATCGGGCATTAGTCAGAAAGTTGAGTCACATGCAGTATCGATTAAGCAAATTGAGCAGCAGCTGAGCCAGTTATCCGCAAGTGCAAATCTATGTTGGCAGGGGACACTTCCTAGCAATACTATCCAGAATTTGAAGAACGATGGACATTGTATGGCAGTTACTACTAGGGGTGGAAAGCAGACTATAGACCCTCCTATGCCGACTAGAGTGGAAAGTGTGGAAGAGAAAGATGAGGATGAAGTTGAGGTAGTTGAGGAGTCGAAAGATGAGAATGAGAAGGAGGTTGAGGTGACGCAAAAGATCATCCCTATGCCGAGACCTCCATCTCCCTTCCCACAAATATTGGTAAAGAAAGCGGAAAAAGGAAAATATCATACATTTATAGCTATGTTAAAGCAGTTGTCCATAAATGTTCCTTTGATTGAGTCACTTGAGCAAATGTCGGGTTATGCAAAATTCATGAAGGATTTGGTGGCTTAGAAGAGGACTGTCAGTTTCGAAGGTGATGATAAGTTGCAGCATTGTAGCGTTATTGCTACTAGATCATTAGTGCAGAAGAAGGAAGATCCTGGAGCATTTACTATCCCATGTACTATTGGTATGTTGCACTTTGTTATAGCCCTATGTGACTTGGGTGCTAGCATTAATCTAATGCCTCTGTCTATCTACAAGAAGTTTGGTTTAGGAACCCCCAAACCGATTGCAATGTGGTTACTTATGGTGGATCGAACTGTGAAGAAACCGATAAGGGTGCTTCAAGATGTCCTTGTGAAAGTTGAGACACTCATCTTTACGGTGGACTTTGTGATATTAGATTGTGAGGTTGATTTTGAGGTTCCCATCATCTTAGCGAGACCATTACTTGTGACTGGGCGTGCTTTGGTTGATATGGAAAGAGGGTAGATGAAGTTTGGATTAAATAATGAAGAGGTAACTCTCAATATATGTAGGTCAATGAATCATGAAAATGATCTTAAGTCAGTGTCGGTGGTGAGTCATGCTATTGAGGAAGAACCAGAAGTGTCTATTGAAGAGAGATTTGGTGTAGAAGCACTAGCGACTGTGATTATGAACTTTGATGGAGATGGTATTAATGAATATGATGAGCTAGTTGTTACACTTGATGAGTTGAATTTTTCTCGCCGTCAACCAAAGAAGTTGGATCTGTACTAGAAGAACCGAGATACTCCACCTGCCAAATCGTCTATTGATGAGCCTCCGAAATTGGAACTTAAAGCTCTTCCATCTAACTTGTGGTATGTGTTTATGGGCCAAAATAATACCTTGCCAGTTATTATTGCTGCTGATTTAAATGAAGGGCAAGTAGAGGATTTGATATCGATATTGAAGAGATTCAAAAGGGCTATAGGATGGACCATTGATGACATTATTGGTATTCCACCGGGTATTTGTTCTCACAATATTCAACTTATGCCAGATAGCAAGCCAGGTATTGAGCATCAACAAAGACTGAATCCACCAACGCAAGAGGTTGTGAAGAAGGAAATCACTAAGTGGTTAGATGTTGGGGTCGTAATCCTATTGATGATAGTAGTTGGGTGTGTCCGATGCTATGTGTGCCAAAGAAGGGAGGAATCATTGTGATTCCCAATGCAAAGAATGAGCTCGTCCAAATGAGGCTGGTGACTTGTTGGAGAGTGTGTATTGATTATCGCAAGTTGAATGTGTGGACTGAAAAAGATCACTTCCTAATGTCGTTCTTGGACCAAATGTTAGATCATATTACTGGGAAGGGTTAGTATTGTTTTCTAGATGGGTATTCGGGCTACAATCAGTTTTCTATAGCTCCGGAAGACCAAGAGAAGACTACTCTCACTTGTCCTTATAGGACTTTTTCTTTCAAGAGGATGCCGAATTTTAGGTGAAGTGCTGAAATGATGTGAAGAGTGATATCTTGTGCTCAATTGGGAGAAATGTCACTTTATGGTAAAAGAAGGTATAGTTTTGGGCCATAGAATTTCGCAGAAAGGAATCAAAGTTGATAGAGCAGAAGTTGAAGTAATAGAAAAGCTACCACCACCCTCTTTGTAAAAGGTGTTGGAAGTTTTCTAGGGCATGCAAGTTTTTATAGGAGGTTCATAAAGGATTTCTCCAAAATTGCACACCCATTGTGCAAACTACTCGAAAAGGAGTCGAAGTTTGAGTTTGATGATGCTTGTTTGAGAGCATTTGAGGGGCTGAAAGAGAAGTTGACTTCCGCACCAATTATTATTTCACCGGTGTTCCAACTTCAGAGGCAAAAAATGTTACTTCATGACCTACGGTGGGCACTAACTATCCATCGTTCACTAGACGGCCCGTAGGTACCAACCGTCGGTCCTAAAAACAATCACTGTCCAGAATTTTTTTTATGTTTCAAAATTTATTTGGTTTGTTTTATTGGTTTGTTTTGAGTACTTTGGATACTAACAAGTCATTAACAAGTGAAATGGCGCCAAAGAAGGTTAATACTTACAAAAGGCAGGGGAAGTCCAAGTCTATGGCACCTTCACGCCGAATGATTGAACATTCCAATAGGTCGGAGTATGAACGCGATAATACCAGGACCTCCCCCCACTGAACCTCGGACTACTAGGTAGCACTCAAGACTGGTCGTGCTATCTAATAAGGAGGATTCCACCAGGCATGATGATGCCCCTATGTCTGAGGAGGGGGCCCAGCCTTCTAATGCTGAGAACAGGGAGTCGCAGTGTAGCTCCAGTTCCAGCTCTGATTCAGTTATCGCCTCGGCTTCTGATGCTAATAGTACCGGTGAGGCCCATGACCCCCCTGGTGTACCGGTTGAGCCAGTATGTTTGTCAACGGAGCCGAACAGGTGGTGCATCCAAGAGATGTACCAGATATATGAGGATGGGCAATACGTTAATGAAAACCAGAAGATTGCCCGGTCCATTACCGAGGAGCAGCGAGTACTTACAGGGAGCCTCCATATAAAGCCAGAGATTCATGAGCTTTTCAAGAGGCACAAATGTGAGTAGATGGCAGAGCATCCAGGCAGGTATAGCTCAGAGATAGTGAGGGAGTTCGATACTTCCTATGCAGCTACTGTAGAGAGAACTATACCACCACAAGCCAATCCTTTGGCTCAACCTCCACTACTAACTACTTTGGTGCGGGGTATCACCGTCGACATATTAGAGACTACCATCCGCTGTTTTATTTACGGCCCGACACATGCTTAGCCGATTAATACAGTTGAGTACGATAATTGGATAGGGGTAGTACATGGCAGGGCTTTCATGAGGGACCCAGAGCAGCGAGAGGCCTTATTAAGATGGATGACTCGACAAATAACTGATGAAGGGGAGAGCATCGAATGGGTGTGTGATTTGACACAGCCTATCCGGAAGGCGACATTGAGCTTTACAGCCAAGTTTTAGTGGTCCATCATACGGACAAGATTGTCCCCTACCCAGGCTGATAATATGGTGACTTGGGATCGTGCATTTATGCTTGCAGCACTGATGGCGGGGCAAGAGATTGACTTCTCCAGGATTATTATTGCATAGATACATGAGAGGGCTTTCCGGAGGACTACCACTATGTCATTCCCATGTTTCAATTTTTGCCTTTGTCAAGGGTCCACTATGCCATTGTGGAATTGTGATAAGCTCACTGATGCATCCAAGACGGTTAATGTGGGCTTGATTAAAGATGATGCGAACCCACCAGCTCCTAGAAAAGGAATACAGATTGACTTACCACCTTTGGGTGATGCTATTGTTGTTGATGTGGAGATGGTTGAGGTAGATCGGGCAGATGGAGATCCTATTCTGGCCACTACTGCAGAGCCCGATGTATAGGCTCCCTATCCACTTCTTTCGGCCAGGCTGTGAGCACACCTCGTGCTCCTACTTCTTCTGGGTTTGCTTTGTTGCCCCTTGATCGTGTCCAGAAGTTGGAGACTCAGATGGCCACTCTTTTACAGCATTTTCGGCCTTGGATGAAGAAGTCTGTTGAGGAGTCAGAAGCATGAATGGAGGCAGCAATTGATGTGAAGATTCAGGCAGTGTAGCGAAGGATCGATGCATTTGAGCTTAGGGTACTTGAGAGGCCTCAGCCTAGGCGCCACATGTTTGTCTCACCCAATGTATTATATTTTGTTTTTGTGCATTGAGGACATTGCATCATATTCTTTGTGGCGGTGGGATGAATGGATTGTGAGTGTTAGGGTGAAGTCTGAATAACCCAACTCACAATCTTTCCTTGGGGTTTTCTTGCCTGTGTTCTTTTTCCCCAAGGAACTGTTTAATTTCTGTTGAACCGGCATGTTTAGGATAGTATAAGTGTAGGAATAGACTAAAATGAAATCATGATGGCATAAGAGCATGCAAATTGATATATATGTGGGCTTGATGAGTTGAATGTGTTGGATCTTTATATGACATGATAGGAACCGATATGACAGCATAACTTAAGATATAACTTGAATCGTATGCATTAATAATTTGATAGTGAAACAATGTGCCATGTGTGTGTGTGAGGTTGTTTGTATATTCGTATTGTGCGTGCCAATCTAGAACTTGCCCGGTTAGTCTTGCTAATATGATTTAGACTGGAAATTGGAAAATGATCATAGGACATTGTTGATGATGAGTCCATGTAAGCCTAAAAGCAACCAACCAAAACAAATAAATGCTCCCCATGATCCAATTGTTTGAGCCTAACGAATACCATTTTCTTTCAATACTCCCAACTCACCTTCCCTGAAAATTTGTATGGCGCTGGTCACTGGTCCCTCCTTGGACATAGTGGACCTCAACTCAGGATAAAAGCCTAAGTTGAGCGTGGCTAATTCTGAAGTTACCTTAATCTTGGGCCTGGACCTCCCTAGGACATCATGCACCTCAACTCATGCAAAATACTTAAGTTGATGGTGGCTATGGTGAAGGAAAACTACGAAAAAGGATATGAAAAGAGTTGTTTGTAGAAAAAGAAAAGCTGAGCAAAAATGTTAAAAATGGTGTGACTGAAAAATAGAAGCAAAAGAGTTAAAATGTTTGAATAAAAAGATTAAGAAAAGTTGAACCAAGCAAGAATGTCAAGTCAAAGACACATTTGTGCTTAAATGAATAAAGAGAAGAGCAGAAAACAACACGATGTCAAAAATTTGTTGTGCAAAGAGGTAAAATAGCCAATGTAATCTCAAGGAGGGCAGAAAAGTCAATTAATATCCAAATATACCACACCTAACCCTGAGCCTCTATTACAAGCTAATAAAGTCCTATAGTGATCCTAAGTAACCAGTTTGGAAATTCAAAGCAGAGAAAATAAGGGCAAGCCTATGGTATTGACCACTAACTGTATTTGAATTCACTTATGAGTGTGAGTGTATACTGAGTCCCTAACTAAAACATCAAATTCTGTGTGAAAAAAGGATTTATTTGTGGTAAGGGCACAAGTTCCATTGTTGAAGAATTAGTATCTTGGTGATTGTTTTCTGTGTATGTGAAAATATCTATCAGTATGTCTATGTCATGAATTGATCCGCATGAGTTAGCTTGTAGAGTCTGAATAAAAGGTTTGCACTTTACTGAAGATGGTTAAAGAGGGTAATTGATAGAAAATGTCATGTGATTGCTTGAGTTTGTGTGTTGATTTTGCATAAGTGTCGTTTAGAGTTTGTTGGTTCGCTTGAGGACAAGCAACGATTTTAAGTTGAGGGTGTTGATGTATCGTGAGTTTACGGAATTTTTTATGCATTAAACTTAGAGTTTTGTATGAGCCTTAGGCATTTTGTTATTAGATGTGATGGTATTTTGATCTTATTTTACAGGAAATAGGTTTGGAGCAGTACGTGTTGAAAGTGTCTGAAGCAGTAGGAATTTGGCAACAGACGAGCCCACCTACGAGCCGTCGTTCACTTGACAAGTTGTAGGTGGAGGTGTGGATTGAGAGTTCAAAGAAGTCTAACTAAGGGTCGAACCACGGAAGCACTGATGAGGCGTGAGTCTAATGACGGACCGTCATTGATGGGTCGTCGATGACTTCAGAGAAGATGAGTTTCAGTACTTGAACAACCGTTGAACAGGATAGACCTTGCTTAGACCTACGAGTGGTAGGTCATGACCGTCGTTAGCATCCACAGGATTTTTAGCGAACTGCAGATCAACGGTAGAACCCACGGACTGTAGGTGACCAGCCATCGACAACACTGCCCAAACTGGAATTTCCCAAACATCCTTTTCCTACTTTGTTTAGGATTTATTTTCTATAAATATTAGTTGTAATTTTCATTTTTGGGTTGTTAGACTTTTTGTGATACTTTGTTTTGACTTTGGGAATTATTCTGCAAACACTTTTGGCAATTAATTCTTGAAGCTTTGTTTATGAAACTCTCAATCTCAATACATTTATCTCAAGAACTCATCAAACCCATCCTATTTCAAGAAGGAAAGCAACACTCCAAGAACACTCATCAAGAACATTAACTTTCTCAGTATTTTATGGATAGATTCGCAAAAGAAATTCATGATTGGCATGTGGTTGAACGAACCCAACACTATGAAAACCTACATACCTCGATTTGGAGAAACAATCCTTGATTCGCAAGAAATTTTGATCGTTCTTTCTTTTCGTCTCTTTTCCTCTTCTTGAACTCCTCTCAAAACCCAAGCGAAATTTAGGATTGTGAAAACTGACCCAAAACAGTTTTGACCCCTAAAATATTACTAAAAATGTTTTAAACTGATGGGGTAAGGAAAAGATCAAAATAACCCTCATTAATTCGGTTAACTTTCCTTAACAGGACAGACTCACTTCAAACGGGTATATCTCCCTCATCCAAACTTGAAATTTAGTAAACTTGGTGGCGTTGGAAAGAGGATTCCAACACCTTTCATTTGATATCTTACAACACACCTAAATCATCTTGTACTGAAAGTTATGGTTGTTTGAAGTAGATCCAAAACTCACAACTTAAGCATAACTTGCAAAATTCACAATTTAGCTATTTCCAATTTAGTGCTTTCTAAATTTAGCTCTTAATAAGGCGGGATGTTACAATATCTCCCCCTTGGGAACATTCCTCCTCGAATGAGATC
Source organism: Solanum etuberosum (assembly GCA_029582245.1). Lineage (NCBI taxonomy): Eukaryota > Viridiplantae > Streptophyta > Magnoliopsida > Solanales > Solanaceae > Solanum > Solanum etuberosum. Next base: position 21,978 of record JAJONR010002294.1, on the reverse strand, counting down.
ACTCTAAAGTAGAACTAAGGGTGGAAACGTCTAACACCCAATTCAAACACCCAACATGCAAATAAACACGACATTTCAACTTAAAAAGTATCAAGAAAAGAATTAGTACCTTGATTGGGAATTTCTCCAGACTCAAAGAGATGTGGGTATCTTTTCTTCATATCCTCCTCACCCTCCCAAGTAGCTTCCTCAACAAACTGATTCCTCCATAAGACCTTGACTGATTCTACCTCCTTGGTTCTCAACTTGTGAACCTAATGATCAAGTATCTCAACAAGAATCTCCTCATAAGATAGGCTTTCCTTAATACCAATATCTTCAGTGGGTATAATAAGTGAAGGATCACCCATACACTTCTTCAACATTGAAATGTGGAATACTGGATGAACTGCTGCTAATTCTGGCGGTAGTTCCAACTCATACGCTACATTGTAAATCCTCTTGTATATCCTGTAACGACCAATATACCAGGTACTAAGCTTCCCCTTCTTTCCAAACCTCATAACACCCTTTATGGGTGAAACCTTCAAATAAACCCAATCGTCCACCTCAAACTCCAAGTCTCTTCTCCTAACATTTGTATAGGATTTCTGACGACTCTACAAGTTTTCAACCTCTCTTGAATGATCTTCACTTTCTCCATAGCTTGATAAACCAAGTCTGGTCTTATCAACCCAGATTCACCAACCTCAAACCATCCAATAGGAGATCTACATATTCTCCCATAAAGAGCCTCATAAGGAGCACTCTGGATATTAGAGTGATAACTGTTGTTGTAAGAAAACTCAATGAGAGGTAAGTGATCATCCCAATTACCCTTGAAATTGATAACACACACCCTCAACATATCCTCTAAAGTATGAATCGTATGCTCTTCTTGATCATCAGTCTGAGGATGAAAAGCAGTGCTCAAATTTACCTAGGAGCCCAAACCTTTTTGGAAAGACTTCCAGAATTGTCTGGTGAATTGCGCACCTTTATCCGCAATAATAGATACTGGAACTCCATGAAGTCTAACTACCTCTTCATACTACTCCACCAATAGACTTCTTTCAAGTCACGATACATCTTTGTGGAACCCGGATGGATAGAGTATCTGGAGCTATGAGCTTTCTCTATGATCCTCTCTTCAAATTCATCCACCTTGGGTACACACAATCTACCTTGATACCTCAACACGCCATCTCTCCCTTGTTCAAAAGCCATCACTTTCTCCTTATGAACATTTTCATTAACTCAAGCAAAATAGGATCTTGATCTTGTTTCACTTTCACTTCAGATACTAGTGATGATTCAGCCTCATTTATGACCACCACTCCTCCTTCATTGGAATCCATCAACCAGACCCCCAATCGTAAAAGTCTGTGCACATATCTTGCTAACTCTTTCTTGCCTTTCACAACATGGGAAGTACTTTCCATAGACAACCTACCTAAAGCATCAGCAACAACATTAGCCTTACCTGGGTGATAGAGAATACTCATGTCATAATCCTTGAGTAACTCCAACTACCTCCTCTGTCTAAGATTATCTCTTTCTGACTGAATACATACTGAAGACTCTTGTGATCAGTGAATATATCTACATGAACACCATAGAGATAGTGACATCATATCTTTAAAGCAAACACTACCGCAGCCAACTCTAGATCATGGGTTAGGTAATTTATCTTGTGAATCTTAAGTTTCCTGGAGGAATAAGCTATAACTTTGTCATTCTGCATCAATACACAACCCAATCAAACTCTGGAAGCATCACAATACACAACAAAGCCTTGTGTACCTTCTAGTAAGGTCAACACTGGGTAGTAGTCAACCTAGTTTTCAATTCCTGAAAGCTCTTCTCACAAGCTTCAGACCATTGAAACTTTGTTGTCTTCTGAGTCAACTTAGTCAACGGGGATGAAATCGATAAGAACCCCTCAACAAACATCCTATAATAACCAGCCAATCCGAAGAATCTCCTAATATCAGTTGGAGATGTGGGTCTAGGCCAGTTCTGCAGTGCCTCAATCGTCTAAGTATCAACTCGAATCCCATCACCAGAAACAATGTGGCCTAAGCATGCCACAGACTCAAGAAAAAATTCGCACTTGGAAAATTTAGCATACAACTCCTTATCCTTTTGAGTTTGGAGAACTATTAAGAGATAAATAGCATGATATTCCTCATTCCTCAAATAAATTAGAACGTCATCAATGAATACGATAAAAAACATATCAAGATGAAGCTTCAACACTCTATTCATAAGGTCCATGAACGCTGCAGGAGCATTAGTCAAACCAAAAGACATCACTAGAAACTCATAATGACCATAACGGGTCCTGAATGCTGTCTTATGGATATCACTTTCTCTTACTCTCAACTGATGATAGCAAGATCTGAGGTCTATCTTAGAAAAACAAGTGGCACCTTGAAGTTGATCAGATAGATCATCAATTCTTGGTAGAGGATACTTATTCTTGATAAAACCTTGTTCAACTGTTGGTAATCTATACACATTCTAAGAGAACCATCTTTCTTCCTTACAAATAAGACCGGAGCGCCCCAAGGTGAGACACTGGGTCGAATGAAACCTTTATCAAGAAGGTCTTTCAACTGCTCTTTTAACTCTTTCAACTCAGCTAGAGCCATTCTATATGGCAGAATAGAGATAGAAAGAGTATTAGGAAGAATATCTATACCGAATTCTATTTCTCTCTTAGGAGGGACTCCAGATAGATCATTTGGAAAGACCTCTGGAAAGTCACTCACAAATGGAACTGACTGAATAGGTGTTGTCTCAACACTAGAGTCATTAACTCGGACTAAGTGATAGATACACCCATTGGAAACTAACTTTCTCTCCTTAAGGTGCGAAATAAAGTGACCCTTAGGCACTGCTGAACTACTCCTCCACTCAATAACTGGCTCATTGGGAAACTGGAACTTAACTACTCGAGTTCTACAATCAACTGAGGCATAACAAGCATGAAACCAGTCCATACCTAGAATAACATCAAAGTCTACCATATCTAACTCGACTGAGTCAACCATTGTGTCCTTGTGATTGATGGTAATGACACAATCATGATAAACTCTCTCAGCTAGAATAGACTCACCAACAGGAGTGGAAACACTGAAGGTCTCAAGAAGTCACTCAGGAAGGATATCAAATCTCATAGCATTATATGGAGTCACAAAAGATAAACTCACACCTGGATTAAGTAATGCAGATACATCAATAGTAAAGACTTTGATCATACCAGTGAAAATATTAGGTGAATTATCTTGTTCTTGGCGACTAGTGATAGCATACGTCTTTCTCCTCCACTTGTCCCTAAAGTAGCTCCTCTGAGTGTAGCTCTGTCTGGCGGAGCCACCGAAGAAGATTGGGCTTTATTACCGACATTACCACTACCCTGCTTGTTCTTAGGGCACTCTCTCATGAAGTGACCATTCTGACCACACTTGAAGCAACCAGTAAGCCATCACGACACGCTCCTGGGTGGTTCCTACCACACTTAGAACATGCAGGAGTCCCATTACCTCCTTGTGCCACACTACCTTGAGACCGTGCAGGTCTAGCTTTGAAGTTCTGAGAATTATGATTCTTGAACTCACCCTTGTTCCTTGGTGCAGGTGCACTAGCAGATGATGGAGCAGGTCCATTTTGCTTGTGTTGAAAGGATGACCTGTTTGCATTACTCTTCTGCTGCCCGGACTTATTTCATGTTGTCTTAGCCTTCTTGTTTTGGAACTCTTCTCTATCTCCCACCTTATCTTCCTCAACCTGCTGCACATGGATCATCAACCTTGTTATGTCCATGTCCCCTATCAACATCGCAACCTTACCCTCTTTGCTTGATAGACGAGACAACCCATACAAAAAACAAGCTCTTACTGCTCCTCATATCAGCAACCATCTCCGGAGCATAGCGGGAAAGTTGGGTGAACTTAAGGCTGTACTTATGCACACTCATGGATTCCTGCTTAAGAGTAAGGAATTCTCTTACCTTTTCCTCTCTCAACTCATGGGGAAAGAAACGCCCCATGAAGGCCACTTCAAACATAGCCCAGCTCACAATTGGTGCACCCTCATCTCTACTCTTCTTCCATTGGTCGTACCATACTCTAGAAACACCCTTCAGTTGGTATGCAGCTTGTTCCACACGTTCAACATCTGCAACATGCATTACCTCAAATAATTTCTGCAACTCTTTCATAAAGTTTTCCGGATCCTCAGTGACACTTGAACCAGTGAAGTCTGGAGGATTCATGCTTAAGAACTCATGGATCCTGGATGTATCAGCCACATCCTGTCGAACCCCTCTCTGTTGCCCCACTTTGTTGGTCACCACTTGACTGAACATCCAGATAGCATCTGAGAACTCATCATTAGGGACCTCTCCTTGGGGTTGTACTTCTAGTGCATTAGGGACCCCTTGATCCTGATGATCAACATTCCTTCTAGCAGGACGACCTCGAACAGCTCTTCGTGGAGGCATGATCTGAAAGATATCCACAAGAACGAATTAGAAAGAAACTTTATAAAGTTGAACTCTATCGCACGAAAAGAGTATGAAAAAAGTGAGATAGTTCCTAAATGTCGCAGCCTCCTAATTATAGATGTGGCGCGCTTCACAATGATAACTAGGACTCTACAGACACGGCTTCATAGACACCCTAGGACTCTTGAACTCTGTGCTCGGATACCAAGTTTGTCATGCCCCGGGCCTACACACTGGACGCGACTGGTACTCGAGAACCATTGCTGGCCCTAAGAGAACCCTTGGCCTGGCTCAACTCTCAGTGGAAGACTTTAACAATAATAGATAAACACAAACGTAGAAACTTTATTCATTGGCCAAAAGAGGCAACCCAAGTCTAGAACATTAACAAATAAAAATGAAACAGACTTCTCAAAAAACTCGACTATCTGTGAAGCCTCTACTAACTAAGATGGACCTCGGGACAAGACCCACGACATCCTAATGAAGAATACTGAAATGTAAACTCAATGTGAAACCCTTCGGAAAGCAAGGAGGCTCACTAAATCTAGCTGGAACTCGATGGATCAACGGAGCACCGGTTGATGATCCTTATTATTTGTATCTGGATCATAAAACGATGCAGGCCAAATGACATCAGTACATTAAATGTTCGAGCATGGAAGGGGAAACTAAACATAACATAAAAGCTTGAATTTAGAAAGAAGGAAACATACTCACCTCAACTCTATTCAACTCAATCTCAACTCATGAATACTGAACTCAATGCAGTAGAAAAACAACAATAAAGATGCAGTTTTGTATAAAGAATTTAAAAAAGTAGATAACAACTGAATGTATTTAAAAATACAATAAATACTCAAATTGTATGTAAATATACAAAATAACTCTATTTGGGAGATTCTCTAACCGACAACCATCACTATGAGCTATGTGATGATACATCGTCTCGCCCACGCTGTCAGAATTGTTCTATACCTTGCCTGAGTATAAGACAACCTCAACTAAGTGGATCCTCTAAGCTATGCTTAACAAGCAATAAGGAATCATCTAAAAAGTATGACCATTTCTACCCATGTTGGCAACATAGTTTATGAGGACTTTGAGTTGTATGAACTCGTCCCTATATCTGTGCTCAATACTACTCCCAAAATATACTCAACTCATATGTTTAAGAACATTTCCTCATCGTCAAGCTTTGAGATTATTACTCAAAAGGTTCTCTTAAAAGAGATTATACTCAAAAACTCCTCATGAACTCATTTGGAAATCGATGTTTCCTCTCATTTTAAATGTAATAACAGTTACTATTGGGAATACTTAATAACAGTTACTATTGGGAATACTTAGTTCCCATATATTCATTTAAAAATAAAATAAACACAACACTCCTAATCCTCAAACTCAAGTACTCAAGTCTTAAAACAAGTTTTAAAAGATTGTAAAAGACTTCTCAAAGTGACTCGAAAGAACTCTCAAGACTTGACTCTTAACTCTACTTTGAATATGAATTATGAATTCAAGGGTTATGATTCACGTTATGAATTGTCTCTCGATGTTTAGATGTAGTTTAGAGTAGTTAGAATCAAAAGGTGAGTAAAGGTACACTTTAAAAGAACTTAGCCAGAGCAAACGATAGAAAAAGAGTGGGGGCAGGCGACCCTGGCGTAGTGCTGGCGCGGGGCGCCAGCCCTTGAAGTTCGGAGACCCCATTTTGGTGCACTACTGGCATGCTATGCCAGACCGTCTGGCGCATCAGGGACGCGCCGCACCACCCTTCCCCCAGAACATTCCGACAAATTTTTCTTCTCGTTTTCTGACCCTAATTCATCTAGAATTGAATGTTTTCCTCAAATTTTCTTCAGATTCAATTATGCAATACAAGTAAACGAGAATCTACTAAAAACAACTCTAAAACTCAATACATTTATCTCAAGAACTCATCAAACCCATCCTAATTCAAGAACGAAAGCAACACTCCAAGAACACTCATCAAGAATATTAATTTTCTCAATATTTATAGATAGATTTGCAAAAGAAACTGATGATTGGCGTGTGGGTGAACTAACTTAACACTATGAAAACTTCCATACCTCAATTTGGCGAAACAATCCTCGATTCGCAAGAAATCTTAAACGTTCTTCCTTTTCTCCTCTTTTCCTCTTCTTGAACTCCTCTCAAAACCCTAAGCGTAATTTAGAATTGTGAAAACTGACCCGAATAAGTTTTGACCCCTAATATATTACTAAAAACGTTTTAAACTTATGAGATATACAAAAGACCAAAATACCCCTCATTAATTCGGTTAACTTTCCTTAACTGGACAGGCTGACTTCAAACAGGCATATCTCCCTCATCCGAACTCAAAATTTAGTAAACCCAATAGCGTTGGAAAGAGGATTCCAAAACCTTTCATTTGATATATTATGGCTCACCTAACACATCTTGTACTGAAAGTTATGGTCGTTTAAAGTTGACCCAAAACTCACAACTTAAGCATAACTTGCAAAATTCTCAATTTAGCTATTTCTAATTTAGAGCTTTCTAAATTTATCTCTTTCTAAGGTAGGATGTTACACAGAAAAACTCAAAATCATCATAAACCATGTATGCCAACGCGGGTAAAAGGATCATACTTTTTAGATGATTCCTTATTACTTTTAAGCATAGCTTAGTGGATCCTCTTAGTTGAGGATGTCTTATACTCCGGCAAGGTATAGGACAGTTCTGGCAGCGTGGCGAGATGTTGTATCATCACATAGCTCATAGTGATGGGTGTCAGTTAGAGAATCTCCCAAATAATATTAAATATTTTATTATTGTATTTTTATATACATTGAGTTATTATCTACTGTTTTAAAAGATTTCATTATACTGCATCTTTACTAATGATTTTATATTGAATTGAGTTGAGTATCCTTGAGTTGAGATGAGGTGAGTATGTTCTTCCTTTTTATCAGTTCAAGCTTATGTCTATGCTTAAAAGTTCCCCTTGCATGCTCGTACATTTAATGTACTGACACCATCTGGCCTGCATCTTTTTATGATACAGATACAGGTACTCAGGGTCATCAACAGGTGCTACGTTATACCACTTGCAGTTCCACTTAGCTTTGGTGAGTCTCCTTGCTTTCGAAGGATTCCACTTCTATTTTCAGTCTTATTAAGATGTTGTGGGTTTTGTCCCGACGTCTATCATAGTTATTAGAGGCTTCACAGAAATTACTATTGTGAGGAGTCTTTTCCATTTTAATTGTTAATGTTTAAGACTTGAGTTTCCTTTTTATATCTAATTGAATACTTCAAATATTCTAAGTTATTTATCTTGAGACATTTGAGTTAATATTTGAAAATTTAGGTCATATGTTGTTGAGTAAATCTTCCGTTGAGTATTAAGCCAGGCAAAGGGTCCGCTTTGGGACTAGCAATGGTTCTTGAGTGCCTATTACGTCCACGGTGTAGGCTCGGGGTGTGACAGTCACGATCGCAATGAGCATCTGTGACCTAGGTTGAATGTTTTCTAAAATAGGGGTTTCAACCCCATTTCACTATTTTTTGAGTTTTGGAAGCTTTGGGTAGGAGATTTGAACCAAGTTTTCTATAAAATCTTTTGGGTAACGATTCTTAAAACTAATTCTTCAATTACCCATTATTATTATTTTTAAACTTATGAGTTTAAATCAGGATTATAGGTTGATAAATTGGGAGTTCTTCATGAACTTGAGTTTTAAAGTAAAAGTGGGTTATGAAACTGATTTTTAAGTCCATTTTGAAATGATTTTCCCTAATGAGTTCCTAAAGCCTTGAGTAATATTTTCAAATATTGTTTTTCCTTATTCAAACCTTATTTTTGGATTTAGGTTTTGTGTTGATTACCCCACCTTTCAAGGGAATTGATGTGAGTGTTGTTATTTCAGGAAATTTATTGTGAATACTTTCTTATTTATAGATTGTGTGGTTTCGAAAGTGATTCTGAAGGTGAAAATTCAACTATTGAAGTAATGGTTACTTTATCTAACGCAAGTGGCTTCCTAAACGTTGCATTCTAATTGAATTCATATGCTTCCTTTGTGTATTTCGTGTTCGGAGTAATAGGAATGAGGTGAAGGGTTTAATTGTCCACTTGTTAAATCTAAATGAATAAAAAAGGGTTGAAATGAAAAAGGTTATGTGTCGAACATGATGATGTGAATTTCCTTAATTTAACCCCTATTGATGGATTGATGAAATGCTTCAAAGTATGAATGTCAGCCTGAATTCTGCAAATTATTGTCTCTTCTATATAGTGTGATATTGCTTGTGTGCTTTGATCATTGAACATCATGATGAGACATGTGATGAGTTATTATGCTGAGGTCTTTGCCGATGAGTGTTGTGATGCTGAGATTTTTACCTGTGAGATTTCTGATGCTGAGGTTTTTGCCGCTGAGTGTTATTATGCTGAGTTCTTTGTCGCGAGTGATATTATGCCGAGGTCTTTACTAGCAAGTGTTCTGATGCAGAGGTTTTTCCAATGAATTTTATTGTGCCAAGGTCTTTCCGGTGAATGTTAAAGCCCATGGGAAATCTTTCCAACTAGTGATGATCATTGTGACTTGATACACTTGATGCTTATGCGTGACTCACTTGTGAATAGTAATTGATGTGCTTGTTATGTGTGACTGAGCTACTTGTCATTGATATTGACTAATTGATTTGTTAATTGTTGAGCTGTGAATAGTTGGCCTGTGTGCTGTGTATATTAGAATTGCTAGGTTGGTTGATTTTTGTGCAGGTTGTAATTTGAGGAGGTTCAGTTGGAATGTAAAAGGGATTCAATTTCTAACTACCTTCTTTGCTTAGTAGGTTGCTTGCTGGGTACTGTGTTGTCGGTACTCACCCATTTCTTTTACACTTGTGTAGGTGCCGAGCCCGGACCAATGTGATCTCATTCTTCTTCAGTTGATCTCGAGGCTCGTCAAGGACTTGTAGAGGTAGTTGCTTGTCATTCGGTGGGCCCTCTTTTTCCTTTCCTTACACTTTGTTCTATTTGGGAAACCAATCTTGATACTTGAATTTATTTCTTAATTCCACACTTATGTTTTAGTGGCTTGTACACGTGACAACAATATTTTGGGAGTTTTAATAGAAGAATAAGTTTTTCGCGTTATGTTGTTCTTATTTAGACTATTTTCCGCTTTCCTTTCATTCTCGTTGGATTGAGGCTGACTTGTCTTGGTGGGAAAAGATAAGTGCCATCACGTCCATTTATAGGTCATGAAAAAATAATATCAGAGCCCCGGGTTCATAGGTTTCACATCTTTACAAGCCAAGTCTAAGTAGAGTCTTGAAGATTGGTACGGAGATGTCTGTGCTTATCTTCAAGAGGCTAAAAAGATTGTTAGGAAAATTCCTTTTATTCATCCTTTCTTGTCGTGCATGGTTACCTTCACTAGTACGGAGTTGCCGCGTGTTGTTTTAGCAAATGCCGAGGACCAGAGCTTCTATTTCCAGAGGTAGGAAGGAAGTCCCCCAGGCGGCTGTGGCGACCCCAATTAGGGGTAGAGGTAGGGCCTGAGTTACTGTTTGTGCTCGTGGAGTAGCACCGGATACAGGTCGTGCCAGTAGGGAGGCACCGGCTCGAGGTAGATCTAGAGAGGCTTCTCATGAGCCATAGGTTGAGGTTGTTCAGGATCAGGTTCCTCCTGAGTTTGGAGAACCATTGTTTCAGGAGACTCTGTAGAGGATGTTTGGTGTGTTAGAGAACCGTTCTCCAGAGGCACAGACCCCAAGTCAACAGCCGACGCTAGGTATTCATGTTTCTGTGGGCTTGCCACTGGTGGTTCCTGCACCAGCTGTTGGTGGACAATTTCTCTATCTTGACAGCTGCTGATCAGCAGTATTATGATAGGTTTCAAAAGATAAAACCACCCTAGTTTCAAGGTGGTAAGAGCGAGGATGATCATAAGTTCTTGACTATGTTCCATGAGATGGTTGAGGTTATAGGTATGGTGGATGCTCGTGGTGTTCTGTTAGTTCCCCTCAGCTTCATGGTCGCGCCAGAGAGTGGTGGAGGACTTTTATGAGATCTAGACCAATTGGATCTCCTCCGACAAAGTTGGATGTGTTTTCTAGTGCTTTTCAGGACTTCTTCATTCCGTGGAGCATGAGAGAGGAGAGTTCTCTGATATTTGAGTTCTTTTTCAGGGCAGTTTATCTATGACCGGCGTATGAGGCCCCTTTCTGTGAGCTTTCAAGGCATGCTATAACTTTTATGCTGAATAGCAGATAGAGTTTGCTGGTTTGCGAGAGGATTGACTTTCTCCATCAAATCCTATGTGTTCAGGGAAACTTAAGAGGGGGCTTCCATACAGTCCATTGTGAGCACCACCAAGGAGGCGGACTTAATGGCTTTAAGGTAGTTTGGGGAGCCCAAGAAGGCTCGTTCTTCTAGTCAGTTTTCTGGTGCCTTATTTGGAGGTACATGTTCCTATAAAGGTAGTGGTTCCTTCCAGCGCCATGGGCTAGTTCTTGCTTCTATGCCAGTAGTTGAGAGTTGACAGTCAACCCGATGATCATATGGTAGTTACCGAGGTGGCCATGGTACTTTTTTATGGTTTGCAGCAGCAGTTATCTGTGCTGAGATTTTGCTTTATTTATGTGGATCCAGCTCATATGATGCGTCAATGTCCTCTACAGACTCATTCGGGATCGAATCATCCTTATTCAGCTTCTCCAGTTAGGGATTCAACACCTCGAGCCAGGGGTCGAGGCAGAGTTTAGTCCAGTATAGGTGGTAGGACTACTAGTAGGGGTACTCAAGCTCCACAGGGTGAATGTAAAGGATCTACTCAGACTGCAGGCGATCGAGATAGATAGTGTTTAGCTTTTCCAGGAAAGCCTATGGTTGAGACTTCTGATAGTGTGATCATAGGTATTGTCCCAGTTTCCATCGACCTACTTGCATAATGTTTGATCTAGGTTCTACATTCTCATATGTGTCTACCTATTTTTTTATCGTGTTTGATATGTTGTTTGATTGCATGCTTGTGCCTATTAAAGTTTCCACACCAACGGGTGAATCCTTCGTGGTAGATCAAGTTTATCTATGCTATCTTGTTACTTTGGCCGGGTATGATACTTGGGTAGACCTAATCATTATGGGAATGGTAGTCTTCGATATTATCTTGGGTATGGATTGACTTTCTCGGCATAATGCTATCCTTCACTATTATGCTAAGACTGTGACCTTAGCGATGCCTGGTGTTCCACGAGTTGAGTGGACGGGTGCTAGCGGTTCTTACCCTATCAAGGTTATCTCCTTCTTTAGAGCTTAGAGATTGGTTGATATACGGTGTTTGTCCTACCTGGCTCTCATTCGAGATACAAGTGCTGAGCCACCTCCCATGAATTTCTTGCCCGTGGTTCAAGAATTTACAGATGTATTTTTACTAATCTTCCAGGTGATCCTTCAGATATAGATATTTACTTTTCTATTGACTTGAGTCGGGCACCATGCCCATCTTTGTTCCTCTTTATCGTATGGCTCCAGCTGAGTTGAAGGAATTGAATGATTAGTTGAAGGATTTATTGAGTAAGGGGTTTATTCGCCGTAGTATTTCTCCATGGGGTGATGTTATGTTGTTTGTGAAGAAGAAAGATGGATCCATGAGGATTTGTATTCATTATCAACAGTAGAACAAAGATATAGTGAAGAACAAGTATCCTCTTCCTCGTATTGATGATATGTTTGATAAGCTTCAAGTTGCATTCTCTAAGATTGATTTAAGATCTGCTTATCATTAGCTGAAGATTAGGGCATTGAAGATCCCTAAGAAAACTTTCAGGACTCGTTATGGTCACTATGATTTTCTTGTGATGTCGTTCAGTTTTACAAATTCCCCTGCAATGTTAATGGAGTTGATCAACGGGGTGTTTTGATGTTATCTAGATACCTTTTTGATAGTTTTGATTGATGATATCTTTGTGTACTCCAAAGTAGGATCACGATCGGCATTTGAGGATTGTACTCCAGAGATTGAGGGAAGAGCTTTATGCGAAGTTCTCAAAGTGCAAGTTTTTTCTCTATTTTGTGGCATTTTTGGGACACGTGGTGTCCAAGGAGGCTACTCGGGCTGATCTAGCGAAGATTGAGGTAGTGCGGGGTTGGACCAGACATACATCGATTATTAAGATCCAAAGTTTTGTGGGACTTGCAGGCTATTACCGACTATTTGTTTAGATTTTCTCCACTATTGCATCTCCCTTGACTAGATTTACTCGTCAGAGAGTGATTTTTCAATTTTCTTATGAGTGTGAGGAGAGCTTTCAAAAGCTCAAAACCTTGCTGATGTTGGCTCCTCTTTTGACTTTACCCAAGGAGGGTGTGGATTTCACTATTTATTGCAATGCTTTTGGTGCCGGGTTAGGCTGTGTTCTGATGCAGAAGGATAAGGTTATTGGCTACACTTCTAGGCAGTTGAAGGCCCATGAGAGAAACTACCCTACCCATGATTTAGAGTTGGCAATCATAGTGTTTGTGCTTAAGATATGGCAACATTATCGGTATGGAGTTCACTGTGAGGTTTTCATAGATCATCAGAGTCTTCAATATATATTCAGTCAGAGAGATCTGAACTTGAGGCGGCACAGATGGCTTGAGCTACAGAAACACTATGACATCACCATCTTGTATCATCAGGGAAGACCAATGTGGTGGCTAATGCTTAGAGTAGAAAGACTTTTTGCATGTGATGTCTTGTCACTATTAGTGTCGAGGAGATACCATTGGCTAGAGATGTAGAGATATTAGCCAACAGTATTGTAACACCTTGGACTTTGAAATGGATTAAAGAGGGGTAACGGACAAGTCAAAAGACTCAAAATGGACCATGAACCATTCACGCCACCCTAGACAGCCCGCTTAGGGGTCTACAGCCCCTTTAGGGGATGGTGGACGACCTTCCAAGGCTTCCAAGGTTTGAGTCACCTATACAAGACCCTAGACGGCGCGTGGTGACTTGTACGATCTGTTTATGTACAAGTCACCCATCAAGTTTTAAGTTTAAGGCCAACTTCAACCGATCATATCTATCAGCACATAATGAATTATGTAGCTCATGACCTATTAAATTAAAGGTCTTTGAGTCCTCATTCCAACGCCATAATCTTTGCCTCATTTTTGGTTTGGAGTAAAATGTTATGCTCATTTTAGTGAAGCACTGTCGGGAATGTGAAGCTTGACGATCGAATAGATGGCCCTTGAAGTTTTTCATGGACCGTGAAGCCTTTCACGGTGCGTGAAATCACCCCTTTAAGGCATCTTTTCAGTTTTGAAAGTTGGGGTCATTTTGGTATTTTCCCTATGTATTTGGTACTTAAACTACGTCATTTTAACCCCTATTCTAAGCCGGACCCATGATGTTTTACACCTAATTAAGGGATTAGAAATGGTTAACCAAGTCTTTTACGTTCATTAACACTTCAAGACATTAGAGCAAGTTTCTAAGAGGAGAAAGGCTAGGGTTCAAGTTTACTTCGAGTTTCATCGATTTCGTCAAAGAACTTCCTTCTTCCAGGTATGTAAGGCTATTATAGTGTTTGAATAGTTCGTCCTCAAGCCCTACATCTACTTTCAATTCAGACAAAGTGTAGTCTAGGTTTTTATCGTTGGATTTGAGTATTCTTGAGATCAGTTGATTTTGAGTTCTTCAGTTGCTGATTCTTTTTGAAATTCAATTCCTAATAATTGAATTGTTATATGTTATGCATAGAGATCCTTGACTTGAGTTTTTCAAGTCAATATTTAAGCATAAACCCTATGAGTTAAGTATTTTTGAGATGAGTAGTATCGTTGAGTTCTTGTGTTCTGAGTATTGAGTTTTGTATATTGTTATAGAGATCCTTGAGTTTATTCATTCATGTCTATTTTTCTACATGAACCCTATTCTTGGGTATTCATTGAATTCTTATTGAGAATCTTTTTAACAAAACATTATTGTATAAACTGAGGTTTGAGGAAGTAAAGAGAAGTTTGAGAAAGAGTATAAGGGAACTAAGTATTTCCCAAATGTTTTATTTTTATATGAAGACAATGAGTAGACTTTTTTGGAGAAAAGTTAAAAGAGTTTTCAGAAAGATTAAGTACAGAATAGTTACCTCTTAAAGAGACCCTTTTTTGAGTAATTATCTCAACCCAAAATGTATTATTTACATCGAGCAAAGAGAAATGTTTTTTTCAAAATGAGCTATGAGTATCAGAGATATTTAAGAGAAAATACCTCTTTTAGGAGGATAGTTTGAGCAATTATCTCAAACCAGAGAAAGAGTATCTTTTTATACATTTAAAAATAATAATTATTGGGAGTAGTATTGAGCACAAATATGGGGGAGAGTTTAGATAATTCATAGCCCCCATAAATCATGTCTTGCGAACATGGGTACCGATCATAATTTTTAGATGAATCTTTAGTACCTTCGGGCAGAGCTTACTGGATCCACTTAGTTGAGGTGTTCTATATCCTGGCACGATATAGGACTTCTGGTAGCATGGACAAGACGTTGTATCATCACGTAGCTCATAGTGATGGTTGTCGGTTAGAGAATCCCCCAATAGAGTTAAAGTGTAATTTTATATATCACTTCGTATGTTAAAGTTCAGAGATGGGAAAGTATCTTGTAAACTTAAATGATTTCATTCCTTTAATTATTTATATTAAGTTGAGTTTATGATATATCTTTTGCAGTCCTTTTATTCAGTTATTTCGCCTCGCCTATATTACATACTCGTGCATTCAATGTATTGATGTCATTCGGCATGCATCTTTTATGATGCAAATACAGGTGTTCATGATCATATCAGGCACTTTTTTTAGATCATTTGGCACTCGAGTTAGCTTTTGGTGAGCCTCCTTGCATTCTGGAGGACTCTCAGTTTCCTTTTAGTTTAGTCATTTTAGAGTTGTGGTTCTTATCCCGACATCCATATTGAACCATAGAGGCTTCATAGATAGTTAGAGTTGATGAGTCTCTCAGTATGTTCCTTTCTATATCGAGATCTTGAAATCTATTACTTATACTTTATTAAGTATTTCCAGATATTTAATTGAGTTGAGATTAATTCAAACTATTGAGTTTAATTATGCATTTACAGTTTCCTATTTTCTTGAGTAAGTCTTCTGCTTAGTAGTCAGCTAGGCCAAGGGTTCGCTTGGGGACCAGCAATGGTTCTCGAGTGCCAGCCACGTCCAGGGTGTAGGCTCGAGGTGTGACAAACTTGATATCAAAGCATAGAGTTCAAGAGTCCTAGGGTGTCTATGAAGTCATGTCTGTAGAGTCCTTTTTATTGAT
This sequence comes from Solanum etuberosum, assembly GCA_029582245.1. Taxonomy (NCBI): domain Eukaryota; kingdom Viridiplantae; phylum Streptophyta; class Magnoliopsida; order Solanales; family Solanaceae; genus Solanum; species Solanum etuberosum. The sequence goes on along the minus strand of JAJONR010002294.1, from coordinate 6,161 downwards.
GTGAAGCGTGCCACATCTATAAATTAGAGACTATGACATTTAGGAATATTTTACTTTCTTCTTACTCTTGTATGTGTGATAGAGTTTAACTCTATAAAAGTTTCCTCTAACTCATGCTTATGCATGTCTTTTCAGACCATGCCTCCATGAAGATTCATTGAGGACGTCCTGCTAGGAGTAATGCTAATCCTCAAAGTCAAGAAGCTCCCAATGCACCAGAAGTGCAACGCTCTCAAGGAGAAGTCACCAATGGTGAGTTCAGGAATGATATTCAGATGCTCACTCAGGTTGTGGAAAACTCGGTTGTTCAACAGGAGCGGGTCGTCAGGATGTAACTGATACTTCTAGAATTCGTGAGTTCTTGAGAATGAATCCCCCAAAATTCACTAGGTCGCAGTTCATTGAGGATCTAGAGAACTTCGTGGAAGAGCTCTAGAAAGTGTTTGAGGTCATGTGTGTTGCTTGTATAGAGCGTGTGGAGATAGCCTCATATTAGCTCAAAAGTGTTGCTAGGATTTTGTGTTATCAGTTGAAGAAGAATAGAGTAGAGGGGGCACCACTTTTGATTTGGGCTGTGTTTGAGGACGCTTTCTTGGGTGTAAATTTCGCCGAGAGCTAATGGAAGTTAAAGTGAGAGAGTTCCTGAATCTAAAACAGGAAGCGATGAGTGTGCAGGAGTACGGTCTCAAGTTTACTAAGCTTATCCTGCTATGCACCACAGATGGTGGCAGATATGAGGAGAAGGATGAGTTTGTTCGTGTCCGGGCTATCCCACCTATCCAACAAAGAAGGTAAGGCATCTATGTTGATAGGGGACATGGACATAGATATACTCATGATTCATGTGCAGCAGGTTGATGGGGATAAGTTAAAGGGTAGAGAAGAGTTTCTCAACAAGAGGTCAAAGACAACAAATAATGAGATTGGCCAGCAAAAGATAGGGAATGGGCATCGGTCATCTTTTTCAGTAGAGGTCATCTGGACCTGCTCCTTCTTCAGCTAGTGCACTTGCACCAAGAAACAGGAATGATCACAGGAATCAGAGTTCTCAGAATTTCAGAGTTGAGGGTACTCAGTCTCAGGAAAGTGTGGTACAGGGCTTCAGAGCCCATTTTATGCTAAGTGTGGTAGGACCTATCCAGGAGAAGTTCATGATGGCTCTAATGGTTGTTTCAAGTGTGGTTAGACGGGTAATTTTATGAGAAAATGCCCTAAGAATAGGCAGGGCAATGGGGGTAATAGAGTCCTATCTTCTTCAGCAGCTCTAGTAGATAGAAATACCTAAAGAGGAGCTACTACAAGAATAGGGAGAGGTACAAACGATCTGTATGCTATAGCTAGCCGCCAAGATTAGAAGAACTCGCCAGATGTTTTCAATGGTATGTTTAAATTCTTTACTTTCGATGTTAATGTCTTACTTGATGCAGGTGCGAGTTTGTCTTTTGTGACTCCCTATGTAGCCATGAGTTTCGACATAACCCCCAAACAACTTCTTGAGCTATTCAGTGTTTCTACACCGTTTGGTGAGTCTATTTTAGTAGAAAGAGTCTATCATGATTATACCATCTTTGTCTATCACAAGGACATCATAGCGGACTTAGTTTAGCTAGACATGGTTGACTTTGATGTTATTCTAGGTATGGACTGGGTTCATTCTTGTTATGCCTCAGGGGATTGCAAAACTCGAGCAGTCATGTTTTAGTTTCATGATGAGCCAGATTTAGAGTGGAGGAGTAGTTCAGCAGTCCCTAAAGATCATTTTATTTGATACCTTAAGGCCAGAAAGTTAGTTTCTAAGGGGGTGCATCTATAACATCGTCTGAGTTAATGACTCTAGTGTCGAGACACAACCTATTCAGTCAGTTCCGATTGCGAGTGGGTTTACAGATATCTTTCCAGACGATCTTCCCAGAGTCCCTTCTGAGTAAAAAATAGACTTCGGAATATATATTCTTCCCGATACTCGAGCCATTTTTATTCCACAATATAGAATGGCTCCAGTTGAGTTAAAAGACCAGTTAAGAGATCTTCTTGATAAGAGTTTCATCCAACCAAGTGTCTCCCCTTGGGGCACTCAATTCTTATCCGTGAGAAAGAAAGATGGTTCCCTTAGGATTTGTATTGATTACCGCTAGTTGAACAAGCTCAACATAAAGAATAAGTATCCCCTTCCTAGAATTGATGACATTAACGACAAACTTCAGGGTGCCATTTGTTGCTCTAAGATAGACCTCAGATCTGGCTATCATTATTTGAAGTGAGAGAAAGTGAAATTCCCAAGATAGCATTCAAGACCCCTTATGGTCGTTATGAGTTCCTTGTTATGTCCTTTTGTTTAACTAATGATCCTACAAGATTGATGGATCTTATGAACAGATTATTTAAGCAGTATCTTGACATGTTTCTTATCGTATTTATTGATGGCATATTGATTTATTTGAGGAATGAGGAGCACCATGCTAGTAATCTCAGAATAGTCCTCCAAATTGTGAAAGATCGAGAGTTATATGCCAAGTTTTCTAAGTGTGAGTTATGGATAGAATCTATGGCATTCTTAGGCCATATAGTGCCTGGCGATGGAATTCGAATTGACACTTAGAAGATTGAAGCAGGGCAGAATTAGCTAAGAACCACCTCCCCAACTGATATAAGGGGTTTCTTGGGATTGGCTGGTTGCTACAGAAGGTTCGTCGAGGGGTTTTCATCTATTTTGTCCCTGTTGACTTAGAAAACAACTAAGTATCAATGGTTTGATGGTTGTGAGAAAAGCTTTCAGGAATTGAAAACTCGATTAACTACTACTCCAGTGTTGACCCTACCAAAGGGTATAGAGGGTTTTGTTGTTTATTGCGATGCATCAAGATTTGGACATCATGATTCCATTTGGGTGATTGAGGATAAGATGATCAAATCAGCCCACTTTTTACCAGTAAACACTACCATACAGAAGATGAGTATGCAAATCTATTCATTCGGGAGATAGCTCGACTACATGGAGTTCCCTTGTCCATCATTTCAGATATAGGTGCTTAGTTTACTACACAATTTTATAAGTCATTTTTGAAAGGTATGGATTCAAAGGTGAACCTTAGTACTGCTTTTCATCCTCAGACCGATGGTCAAGCAGAGCACACAATTCAGACCTTAGAGGACATGTTGAGAGCTTGTATTTTGGATTTCAAAGGTAATTGGGAAAATGACTTGTCTCTTATTAAGTTTCCACACAATAATAGTTACCATTCAAACATTCAGATGGCTCCGTATGAGGCTTAATATGGGCAAAGGTGTAGATCTCCTATTGGTTAGTTTGAGTTTGGCGAAACCCAGTTGATAGAACCAGATTTGTTTCATCAATCCATGGAGAAGGTAAAGGCAATTCAGAAGAGGTTAAAAAGAGCGCAGAGTTGTTAGAAATCCTATACTAATGTTAGAAGAAGAGATTTGGAGTTTGAGGTTGATGATTGGGTATATCTGAAAGTTTCACCCGTGAAGGGTGTTATGAGGTTTGGTATGAAAGGAAAGCTCAATCCTCGATAAATTGGTCCTTACCAGATATCCAAGAGGGTTGATAATGTAGCGTATGAGTTGGAGCTTCTGTCACAACCCTTTTTCACGCATGGCGGTAGGGTTTTTCCAATTTAAGTGACAATATTGAATAGGGATTATCATATTTTATTTTTTCAGAGTATCCACTTGGAATTGAGTTATGGTGTTCCAAGTCACCTTTTTGTTTAATCCCTAATCAAAAGGAAATGACTCTTTATTTGGTCTGCGAACTAAAAATTCGGATAAGGAATTCTATTGACCGAGGGAAAGGTGTCAGGCACCCCTCGAGTCTCATGGTTCTAGAACGGTCGCTTTATTGACTTGTATATGACTTGACTTAATTTTGGATATATTATGCTTATTAGATTAATAAATTTACTTACATCCCGCCTTCTTTGATTTATTGTAAAGTGTCTTATTTTATTAGTGTGTGGTGTACTGGCAGCAACATTTTTCAACCTTACCACAAATTATTTATTTATTTGTATTTCCAGTTTTAGATTTTAATATTTGCCTACTATTATTATCAGTCTAAATTATATGTTATCATAGTCTTATTTTATGTTTTGTTTTCAAAAAAAAAAATGAACACAATAGGAATTATGGGCACCTAAAAATAAATTAAAATAATATACCTTACCATACATATTTTAAACCTGTTGTATTAGTATAAACATGTTAGGAATTATGGGCACCTAAAATCTTTTTTTTTCCTTATTTTAGTCATTAAAATGAAAAGAAAAACCTACTAATTAAAATCAATATTTTACATAGTAAATATTTGTTATTAATTATTCTCATCATTTAAGTTTGTTAAGCAATATATACATGTATCATCATAAGAGAATCATAATATAAAAACAAGAATAGACATAGACAATAGTTTTACTTAAACATGAAACAAATCATGGGTTGCTTAAACATGAAATAAACTTAGGTTTGTTATAACAATTTCTCACTAAGTCTAATGATATAAAAGATCTAAACATAAAGTTTTTGTTGATATGAAAGATTTGAACGTACTTCATATTATAGCATCAATGAATATTAATGAATTAAACACATACGAAATTTAACAATTTCAATATATTGCAACCAATGCTTGTATAGGCATGCCATTAAACTATATAAAAAGATTAAGTGTTACCTCTTGTTAGAATTAATTCACAAAGAAAAGACCACACCCGAAACCACGAATTCAGAACCACGAACAAAAACCTCAAACTCAACTTTTTTTCTGTTTGCTTTTGTCGTTGTGCGATTTTTCCTTCTTTTTTTTGGGGTTGCTGGAAGGGAAGAGTGTTTTTGGTATATCTTTTTTTTGAATTTTAGGTGCTTGAATTTTTTAAGTGTTGCTGATTGTTTCCTTTTTTTTCTGCGTTTGTGTTGCTTTTTTTCTTCGTTTGTTTTCTTTTTTTCTTCCTTTTTGGTTTGCTCATTCTTTTTTTCCCTCTTCTACGTTTTTTTTTCTGTTTGCTTTTTGTATTGTTGATTCGTTTTTTCTCCCTCCTTTTTTCTTTGGCAGATTGTTTTCTTCTTTTCCTCCCTTTTTTTTCGTGTTTTCTCCTCCTCCTTTTTCTTGTTCTTGCTGATTGTTGTCTATATATTATATGTGTGCCGGGAGTATATGGGTGTAGATTGAGGGTGATAGTGGCTGATGGGGTGGGGGCAATGTAGGTAGTGCGGTTAGTTTAGGTTTTTTTGTTTTTGCTTTTAATAATATAATATAATATAATATAATATAATATAATAAGAATATTAGTTAATTATTTTTTTTGAACTAACAAAAAATTAAGAACCTAATAATAAATTTTAATTAAGAAATACTAGCTTATTTATTAACTAAAATTAAAAGAAACATATATTTTTATAAATTTTCTTTTCTTTAAAACAAAAAGTACACAAATAAAGCAACTCTATTTTTTTTTAGTTTTCAAATATATTAAAATGAACTTATAATAATAAGATAAAAATAAAAATTTCTAATTTAGATCCAAAATAAATAGTTAAATATTAAAATGTGTAAAATTTTGGGTTTGGTCAAAAATTAGGTGTTCATAGGATGCCCCTCTTTGCTTGGTAACATGAAGACTTTTCACGCAAAGAAGTGAACAATGTGCCTAATTTTTGGCCTACCATTTATTGAAAAATAGAAAATAAATAAAGAAAGTGAATGTGACCGAGCCCTAGCTTTGAGCAGCCTACATATATCAGGTTATAAGAGAATCAGGTCACGTGTAGTTCAAGTGGGTATAGAGATGGAAAATGAGTTGGAGAGTCGAGTGATGTCCCGTTGAGATTCCGGTTCGTGGCTCCTGTTATAACATCGAAAATGATAAGAATAAAAGGAAAAATACAAAATCATATCTACTCTACTTGTCTTGAATCTCTTTCTTCAAGTCTTCATTTGGATATTTAGCTATCACCTCACCTTCCGTCGAGGCCACCATGATCTCCATACAAAAATATAAAGCAGGTATATATCAAGACAATACATCAAACATCTAACAAGCTTCAACAAACCAACAAACTAGGCCAGCATGGCCATAACGTAGCTATACACCCCACACACTAGTCTGCAAGCCTCTAAGAGTGGTAAAGATTGGCGGGACAGG
>JAJONR010002293.1:0-82200 GCA_029582245.1 Solanum etuberosum | reverse complement strand
TGCAGCCCACCACCCACGGTGGACCAGCATGCCCCATGGACCCACCCACGGTCCGTGGGTGTGGTCTCATGGGTGAGGCAGCCTTGGCCCTTAAGTGGGTTAAGTGGGGAGGTTAGGGAACTTTCCTATTTTAATTAGTTATTAAGTGGGGTCATTTTATTAGTAATTAGACCACCTATATAAACCTAATATACCCCTAAATACATTGATCCTAGACATTATTTTCAATTCACCAAAGGACCCAATTCCCTCCAAGAAATTCTCTCTCTAGAAAGTGAAGAAGAAGAGAAGAAACTAGGTCAAATTCCTCCATTGTTGCTAGATTTTGTGAGGGCTTTATAATCAATGTATGTTAGCTTATTCATCCATGGATTCTTCCATCTATGGATCTCCCTATAATTCCCCTAATTGTGAAGATGAAATCCTCAATTTAAGTTAGGGTTCCTTCAAAAATTCTGGGTTAAGTTGGGTATGATTCCAATTGAGTGGATAGTACTTGTTAATGATTGATTTAGTATTGAATCATACTATTATGATGATATTACATGTATTCCATGGTTAACCCTAGTCTAATTGATGAAATTGAAGAATGTGGGTTTATGCCTTGTGAAGTGAAACTGAGGGTTGATATATGATCTTCTAGAATTGATGTCATGTATAGTAATTGCTTAAGAGTAGAAGCATGTAAACATGAATTGAATTAAAGTATATATGATTGATCATGCCTAGTAACGCTTGAGATTGAACCTTTATGATGAATGATGTCGAGAATTTCTTAAAGATGAAGCTTGTGACTTGAATCTCCAATGTCTTGTGATCTAGATATGTATGATGATTGTAAGAAGTAAAGCTTTGAGAGTAAGGTTATGATAATGATTGTTGATCACTAGGGATTTGAGAGTAAAGCCAATATGATGAATTATGTATGTTAAGGCTTTAAGAGTGAAGCTTATATGAAAATGGTAGACAATAAGATAGAGTTGTTGTGGAAGGACTTTACCCACCTAATCTACCTCATGAATGTTTGAATGTATGAAGTAATAGAATCACATGTGTTAGGATGATTTCCATGTCTAGTGCTTGAACCCTATGTGTGATGATTAAAAGTAAGTGTTGAACCTCAAGGAGGTGAAGTATGAGATTATGCTTGTAGTCATTGAACTACTTGAATTATGATTATATCCATGTCTAATGTAGTCATTCGAGATGTGTTGATTTGATATGAACTTTGTCCTTGAAAGGTCAAGATATGATAGTATACATGTTTTATGCAAGATTAGTACATGATTAAGAACACTTTGAGAGTAAAGTGAATATGCTCATGACCTAGTTGTAGTGTTGTTGAAAGGTTATCCTCATATACACACTTATGCATGAATATGATATGAAGTGAGTAGTTTCCCCACAATATGATGATTCTAAAGTCGGAGGACTAGTCTCACCTAATGAATCTACATGTAGACATGGCCGGTGAAAGGATATTCTCACGCATGATCTAATGAGCTATAGTGTGAGTTATGTTGGATTGAGTGTCAAGACATTCTTCCATAAATATGAACTTAAGTCAAGATTTAATATGAACTCAATGGGAATTATGCTTAGCAACGAGTGGATATGAATATGAAATGGAAGCTTTTACCTTAGTTGAGTCTGGTTTCCCAATGAAAGATTTTACCTTAGTTGAGTTCGGCTTTCCAAATGGGTTCCTTCTACGCTAGTTGAGTCCGGGTTCCCATAGTATGTATCTCAAGAGATGGAAACCTTCTACCATAGTTGAGTTTGATTTTCTAGTAGCAATCTCCTTATCCCATAAACTATGTGCCCTCATAGGTTACTTAGCTATTGGATCCACCTAAGCTAATAGTATGGTTCTACCTTAGGCAAGTAGAACAACCCTTTTTCGGTGTGGGGTAGACATCGTATTCTATGTTAAGCTCACATGGTCTATGTCGGTTAAGGCTAATTCCCAAAACAAGAATATGATTATGAATTATGAATCATGGTTACTCAAGAAGCTTTACTTAGCATAGATGGGATTATGAGATCTTATTCATGCATGACACAAGTATGATTTGAGGGTAGTTATGATATGTTCCTTTTATGATATGATGATCTATGTTTATGACTTATGCTTATGATGTGTGCTTAGTTTGGATTGTAGCTTGAAAGGCCCTTCCAATGCATGTGTGACTAAAGGTGGATGTTCCATTGTCCTTTATGATGAGCTAAATATGAGATCAAAGAGATGATCAATATTCATGATGAGTTAAAGTGGTACTTAGTATGGGTGAGATTATGGGGTCTTGTCCATACATTGCACAAGTATGACTTGAGGTTGCCTAGGTAGTGTTTCTCTTATATAAAGTATGTTTAGATTGGATCGTTGCTATAGTTGCCTTCCATGATATGATTGACAAAAGGTGAAGAGTCCCTTGTCTATATGAAGTAAGTTAAGAATGACACCAAAGGAGGGTCAGTATGATTATGATGACCTAAGAGTAATACTTAGTGTGAATGGGATTATGGGGTATTATTCATACATTGCACAAGTATGCTTTAAGGTTACTTATGAGATAGTTCTCTTATGATATGAAGGTCTAAGTAGTGACCATGTTATGATTATGTGGTATCTCCAATGTTATTGGATCATGCCTTATGTTGACTTATGCTCATGTTATGACTATGTTGGAGATTATGCTTATGACCATGTTATTATCTCTTGTGTTTATGTCTCATGTTGACCAACCATTACGATATGCTCTTATGATGTTATGCTAGCTAACATATTTAGTACATTTTGTACTAATGCATACTCTTGCCTACATTCTTATCAAATGTAGGATTCGGCGATCTTGAGTTCATTTCTTGGGGATAGGTTTCTAGAAGAGTAAAAGAGTTGAAGATTTGGTGAGTCCTCATAGCTTCGAGGATGTGATCACCTTTCCCTTTTATGTCTTTCTTTTATGTTTCCGCCTATTGTATGGGCTGCGTCCCAAGGTTTTGTTCAAGGTTGTATTAGACGGTTTGAGACAAAGTTTTGTAGACTTCCGCTTGCTTTTATAAAGACTTCGATTGTAAAGAAAAGTTTTAAAATTTCTACATCATTTCTATTGCTTTATGTTATGATATGCTAAGTGGCTTGTGTTAGGACTTTCGGGGTCTAGTACGCCATGCTACATCTAGGGTGTACCCCTGGGTCGTGACAGAGGATAGATGATATCTTTGTAGTTCCTTATTCATTGTATTTGACTTTCGGATTATGTTTAGGCTGTGACCCTAGTTGATTCACAGATTGTAATAGATGGCTAATTGAGACGAGTCTAGACTTCCGCTTTCCTTTATAAAAAAATTGGACTTGAAATGTGTTTTACTAATTATTGTTCTTTACTTATGTTATGATATGCTAAGTGGCTTACATGGTCCCTTTCGAGGTTCTATGTGCCTTGTTACATCTAGGGGTTACCCTTGGGTCGTGAAAAACTTGGTAATCAGAGCAAAAGGTTTAGAATGATTCTAGGATGATGTCTCATAAGCCACGTCTAGTAGGGTCTTTTTCATGAGTGTGAAGCGCGCTACATTTATGAATAAGAGGCTATAAGATGTTTAGGAAATTTCACTTCTTTCATTACTCTTAAGTTGTGCCATAGTGTTTAACTCTATAAGGTCTTCCTCTTAATCCTTCTCTTGTGTATTCAGGAAATGAATACACGAAGGGCTAGTGCTAGAAGGGTGGAAGAGGAGAATGTGAATCAAGAAGCTCCTTCTCAAGATAATCAAGCTCTGGTTGATCCCGTGGTTGAGAATGTGACCCATGCGGAGTTTAGGTCTACTATCAAATTGCTGGCTTAAGTTGTGACAACTCAAGCCAATAGAGAGGTGATTGCTCCTATGAACACTAATGTAAATGTCGCAGCTTCTAGAGTGGGGGATTTTGCTAGAATGAACCCTCCCGAGTTTCATGGCTCCAAAGTGGGAGAGGATCCTCAAGAATTTGTGGAGGAGGCCTACAAGATACTTGACATTATAGGGGTGACTTCGGTAGAGAAAGCGGAGCTAGCCGCTTACCAATTGAAGAGTGTTGCTCAAATATGGTATACTCAATGGAGGAACCATAGGCCGGTAGAAGCGGGCCTGGTTGAGTGGGAGACATTCAAATTGGCATTTCTTGGTACATTCTTTCCCCGAGAGTTGAGGGAAGCTAAAGTGGAGGAATTCATTAACCTTCGCCAAGGTTGTATGAGCGTGAAATATTATTCCCTAAAATTCACTCAATTGTCCAAGTATGCCCCAACGTTGGTGTCGGATTCAAGGGATGAGATGAGTAGGTTTTTGACGGGAGTGTCTGACTTGGTTGAAGAAGAATGTCGTACGGCAATGCTCCATGATAATATGGATATCTCAAGGCTCACAGTGTACGCCCAACAAATTGAGGAGTCAAAACTCAAGAAGAAGAATAGAGAGGTAAAGAGAGCTAGAACCGGTGATTGAAACTTCTCCAATGCTAGGTCCGATGGACAAGGTCAACCAAGGTTTAGACAAAGGTTCTCCAACCAAGACTCCTCTAGTGCTCCAAGGGTCAACAAGGATAGGGTTTCCAACCCTAAACCTCAAGGAGGAAATAGTGGTGGTTCTTATGTTGCTAGGCCTAATTGTGCAAAATGTGGTTGAAAGCATGATGGTAAGTGCCTAGTTGGCACCGATGGGTGTTTTAGTTGTGGGAAGATTGGCCACAAGATGAGATATTGTCCAATGCTCAAGGTTAAAGGAAGGGAAGATAAGCAAGCTCCTCCAAGTGGTTCAAACTCCAATGCCCAAAAGCAAAACCACTTTTATGCTTTTCAATCCCGAGGTGACCAAGAGAACTCCCCGGATGTGGTGACCAGTATGTTAAAAGTCTTTTCTATTGATGTATATGCCTTATTAGATCCCGGTGCTACTTTGTCCTTTGTGACACCTTTTGTGGCCATGAAGTTTGAAATACTCCCTGAAGTGTTAGTAGAACCTTTTTCGGTCTCTACCCTGGTTGGTGACACAGTGGTGGCTAAGAGGGTTTATAGAATTTATCCCATTTTCGTGTCCCATAGAGTTACCTTGGTAGATTTGGTGGAGTTAGACATGTTAGACTTTGATGTGATTTTGGGTATGGATTGGTTGCATGCATGTTATGCCTCTATCGATTGTAGGACTTAGGTGGTTAGATTCCAATTTCCAAATGAGCCTATCTTAAAATGGAAGGGGGGAAATTCTATGCCTAGAGGTCAATTTGTCTCTTGTCTTAAAGCTAGGAAGATGATCTCCAAAGGGTGTATTTACCATCCTTTTAGGGTGAGGGATGTGGATTCTGAAACCCCTTCTCTAGAGTCGGTTCTGGTAGTTAATGAGTTCTCGGAAGTTTTTCCTGATGATTTGCCAAATATTCCTCCCGAGTGGGATATAGATTTTTGTACTGACCTTCTTTCAGATACGCAACCTATCTCTATTCCTCCTTATAGAATGTCTCTAGCGGAGTTAAAGGAGTTGAAAGAGCAACTAAAGAATTCGCTAGACAAGGGTTTTATTCAACCGAGTATCTCTCCATAGGGCCCTCCGGTGTTGTTTGATAGAAAGAAAGATGGGTCTCTTAGAATGTGCATTGATTATCGTCAATTGAATAAAGTGACCATCAAGAATAAATATCCTCTTCCGAGAATTGATGACTTGTTTGACCAACTTCAAGGGGCTAGTTATTTCTCCAAGATTGATCTTCATTCGGGTTATCACCAATTGAGGGTGAGAGGGGTTGATATTCCCAAGACGGCTTTCCGAACAAGATATGGTTACTATGAGTTCCTAGTAATGTTCTTTGGTTTGACTAACACTCCGATGGCGTTCATGGACTTAATGAATAGAGTATTACGACAATATCTTGACATGTTTGTGATAGTGTTTACCGATGATATTTTGATCTATTCAAGGAGTGAGGATGAGCATGTTGGCCATTTGAGGGTGGTATTGCAAGTTCTTAAGGACCATCAACTTTTTGCAAAGTTTAGCAAGTGCGAGTTTTGGTTAAGGTCAGTAGCATTCCTTGGTAATATTGTGTCAAGTAAGGGTATTGAAGTAGATCCTAAGAAGACGGATGCGGTCAAAAGTTGGCCTAGACCTCTAACTCCTTCTGACATTAGAAGCTTTTTGGGTTTGGCACCTACTATAGGAGGTTTGTAGAGGGGTTTTCCTCCATCGCTTCTCCGTTGACGGCTTTGACTCAAAAGAAGGCTAAGTTTGAGTGATCGGAAACTTGTGGGAAAAGTTTCCATGAGTTGAAAGATAGACTTACTTCCGCTCCGATGTTGACCTTACCAGAAGGTACAGATGGTTTTGTGGTGTATTGTGATGCCTCTAGAGTTGGGTTGGGATGTGTAATTATGCAAAATGGTAAGGTGATTGCCTATGCTTCAAGGCAAGTTAAAGTCCATTAGAAGAATTATCCTACCCATGACCTTGAGTTAGCGGTGGTTGTGTTTGCCTTAAAAATTTGGAGGCATTATCTATATGGGGTGCATGTTGATGTGTTTACCGATCACAAGAGCTTACAATATGTGTTTAGTCAAAAGGACTTAAATCTTCACCAAGGGAGGTGGTTAGAGTTATTGAAAGACTATGACATGAGTGTCCTTTATCACCCCGGCAAAGCTAATGTGGTAGCGGATGCTCTTAGTAGATTGTCCATGGGTAGTGTGGCTCATGTAGAGGATGAAAAGAAAGAATTGGTTCGTGATGTGCATGGTTTGGCCCGGTTAGGTGTTCAACTATTGGATTCCACCAAGGGTGGTGTCATTGTCAATAATGGTTCCGAATCGTCCTTTTTGATGGATGTGAAGTCTAAGCAAGACCTTGATCCTATATTAGTTGAGTTGAAAGAGTCGGTACTCAAGAAGTCTGTTGAGGCTTTCTCCCAAGGGGGAGATGTGGTTCTTAGGTACCGAGGTCAATTATGTGTTCCTGATGTTGATGGTTTGAGGGAGTAAATTCTAGAAGAAGCCCATAGTTCTCGGTATTCTATTCATCCGGGAGCCACCAAGATGTACCGTGATCTACGGGAAGTCTATTGGTGGAATGGTATGAAGAGAGATATTGCGGGATTTGTAGGCAAATATCCGAATTGTCAACAACTTTAGGTTGAGCATCAAAGGCCGGGAGGCCTATCCCAAAATATACCAATTCCCACTTGGAAATGGGAGGAGGTGCATATGAATTTTATTGTGGGTTTGCCTCGCACCCGAAGGCAACATGATCTTATTTGGTCATCATAGATAGGATGACAAAATCAGCCCACTTTATTCCCGTCAAGGTTTCTTTTTCGGTGGAAGACTATGCCAAGTTGTATATAAAAGAGATAGTGAAGTTAGATGAGGTTCCTTTGTCCATTATTTCAGATCAGGGTCCTCAATTTACTTCTCACTGTTGGAAGTCCTTCCAAAAAGGGCTTGGTACTAAGGTTAAGCTTAGCACGGCTTTTCATCCCAAAACCGATGGGCAAGTGGAGCGTACCACTCAAACATTAGAAGCTATGTTAAGGGAATGTGTTATAGACTTCAAGGGTAATTGGGATGACCACTTGCCATTAATAGAATTTGCCTACAATAATAGCTATCACTCAAGTATCGATATGGCTACCTTTGAAGCCTTGTATGGTAGGAGATGTAGGTCTCCGGTTGGTTGGTTTGAGGTAGGTGAAATTTCTGTAATTTGTCCCGAACTAGTTTATGAGGCCATTGAGAAATTCCGATTCATTAGAGAGAGGTTTAGGACGGCCCAAAGTTGGCAAAAGTCTTATGCCGATGTTAGAAGAAGGGATCTAGAATTTGAGGTTAATGATTGGGTCTATCTAAAACTCTCACCCATGAAAGGTGTAATGAGATTTGGCAAGAAAGGAAAACTTAGTCCCCGGTATGTGGGCCTATACCAAATTTTGAAGCGTATTGGGAAAATTGCCTATGAGTTAGATTTGCCAAATGAGTTGGCCCCGGTTCATCCGGTATTTCATGTTTCTATGGTTAAGAAGTGTATTGGTGATCCGGTGTCCATTATTCCCTTAGAAGGTTTAGGAGTTGTTGAAAGTCTCTCATATGAAGAGGTTCCGGTAGAGATCTTAGACCGGTAAGTTAAAAGGTTGAGAAACAAGGAAATAGCTTCCGTAAAGGTTTTATGGAGAAATCATCTAGTTGAGGGTGCTACTTGGGAGGCCGAGGCCGATATGATGTCCCAATACCCTCATCTCTTTCCATCTACTCCTATTCAAGCTTGAGGTAAGTAGTTCCTCTTGAGTTTTAGTGTTTTGGGAGTCATGTGTTTTATATGTCCTTTTCCATGATTTCCTTATGTATGCATGTTCTTGATTAAATTCATGCTTAGTAATAAAAGGAGTTTTTACGATTGACTTTCCTCATGTTGTTGTGCATTTAGTATGAGTTGCATATTTGACTTCATGAGATGAGTTGATGAACATGTTTTAGTATGCTTTTGAGAGTAATTGCATATTGGCTCCATGATAATGTGTTGAGCATGCTTTTAGTTGGAGAAGGTAGTTCCTCCTATGAATATGAGAAATGTTGAAATTCATGCATAATGGGTTGTTAGATGTAGTTCCTACTTCCTTGTGTTGCATTGAATATGTTGAGATGGAGTTGATGTTTCTTCCTTTAAATTGTGCATTATTTTTATGTTGCATAAATGATGGGCTGCTAGTCTTGAGTCTTTACTTCCGTAAGGTGTCTATATCGTCATTCGAGGATGAATGTTCCCAAGGGGGAGATATTGTAACACCTCGGAAGAATAGTAGGCTAAACTAGAGCTTAAGTGTGAGGGTTAACGTCAAGGAAAACGGGTTAGAATCAAGGACAGAGGGCAATGTCCAAAAGAAGGGGTTAAGGCAACCACCTTTCGTGTAGGCGCGGCCCCACCTACTACGCCCATAACCATGACTCGTGGGAGGGCTCATGGAGGGCTAGGCAGTAGCCTTGCCAAAACAGCCTAAAAACAGCCTTCCCTCCTCACGAGCCACTTCAGGGCTCGTGGTCAAGACCACGGCTCTTTGGAAGGCTCGTGGGAGGGAGTTAGTGGTGTGAGGGGTGAGAAAAGTGACTTAGCCACTGCCTTAAGGTCCACGAGAGGGACCACGGCTCGTGGCCTTGACCACGGCTCATGGAGCCCCTCGTGAAGATGCCTTGGGCTTGTGAGCTAAGGGCACAAGATGCCCAAGCCACTGCCTCAAGTCCACGAGTGGGACCACGGCTCGTGATCATGACCACGGCTCGTGGAGCCCCTCGTGGCACCTGGCATCTTACTTAAAGTGAGGGGTGTTTTGGGTATTTCCTTTTTAAGCCCTTTCAAAGTGAAGTCATTTTGCCTTACTTTTATACACTTATATAAGCCTTTTTAAGTCAAAATTCACCCATTCACCCCATTATTTTCCAAAACCCAAATCAAATCCCAAAGTTCATCTTCTACACAAAAATTCTCTCTCTAGAAAACTCAAGGAAGAAGAAGAAGATAGAAGTGGAAGCTAGGGTTTCTACTCAAATTCCTTGGAATTCATCATTAAGGTATGGTAGATCTTCATCCATGGATAGAATTCCTCCATGGAGTCCCTCCAAACTCAATTTAAAAACTAGTGATTTCCCCAAAAGTTAGGGTTTGACTTCAATCTCATGGGTTCCTTCCAAAAACGCTTTTGATGATTGATTTATGATGGATTATGATTGAATTGATGATTAAATCCCCCAAGAACCCATGAAACCCCCATATTCTAAAATTATGAACTTGTGATGTGGGTTTGTTAATTATACAAGAATGTTATGAATTTATGCAAGTAGTGATTGGGTTACTTGAAATTATGATTATATCCATGTCTAATGTAGTAATTCTAGATGTGTTGATTGAATATTATCTATGGTCCTTGAAGGGGAAAAGTATGAGAATTATGCATGATTAAGAGATTTATGAATATGCTTAGGTACACTTTGAGAGTAAAGTGATTATGATTATGATCTAGTTGTTGTGTTGTTGGAAGATTATCCTCATGGACACACTTATGTATAATTATGATATGATGTGAAAGGTTTTCTCACAATATGATGATTCTAAGGTTGAAAGGCTATTCTCACCTATTGAATTTATGAGATATAGTATGAATTATGTTGGATTGAGTGTCAAGACATTCTTCCAAGAATACGAACTTAAGTCAAGATTTAATATGTAATCTATGGGAAATAAATGCTTAGCACTGAGTGGATATGAATATGAGATGGAAACTTTTACCTTAGTTGAGTCCTGCTTTGCGAATGGGTTCCTTCTACCATAGTTGAGTCCGGGTTCCCAAAGTATGTGTCTCATGAGATGGAAACCTTCTACCATAGTTGAGTTCGGGTTTCTAGAAGAAATCTCCTTATCCCATAACTATGTGCCCTCATAGGTCTTTAGCTAGTGGATCCATCTATGCTAAGATTATGGTTCTACCTTAGGCAAGTAGGACAACCCCTTTTCGGTATGGGGTAGACACCGGATTCCATGATAAGCTCACATGGTTTATGTCGGTTAAGGTGTATTCCCACTATGATGAAATATGAACAAGAACATGAACTATGAACTATGACTACTCAAGAAGGTTTACTTAGTATGGGTAGGATTATGGGATCTTACTCATGCATTGCACAAGTAGACTTTGAGGGTGCATATGGTATGTTTCCTTTATGCTATGATGATCTATATGTCGAACATGCTTATGACTTATGCTTTTCACTTATCTTCAAAATGATACTTTAACTTAGTAAATTGCATGCATTCAACTAAAAAGTCCCTTTTTGCATGTTTTCAAGGTTTTTATGCATGGCTATCATACTTAGTGCATTTTTGTACTAACCCATATTTTCCTACATTTTCCACAAGTGTAGGATACAGTGTTTGAGGTGCTCTTCTATTGGTTCAAGCTTGGATTCGAATATTCTCCTTGCTTGTGGTGAGTCCTCATGGTTCGAGGACGGATGATATCTTTGTAGTTCGTTTTTCATTGTATTTGACTCTCGGATTATGTTGTAAGGGTTGTGACCCTATTTGATTAAAAGATTGTAATAGATGGCTAATTGAGACGAGTCTAGACTTCCGCTTTCCTTTATAAAAATTTTGGACTTGCAATGCATTTTACTCTTTATTGTTCTTTACTTATGTTATGATATGCTAAGTGGCTTACGTGGTCCCTTTCGGGGTTCTATGTGCCTTGTTACATCTAGGGGGTACCCTTGGGTCGTGACAGAGAGGGCGATTGCTGCTTCCTTAGCCCCGATACGGGCTGAGATAAGGGAGCATAGAGAGTTGATTGAGGGCCACAAGTTGGCTTTAGATGCCCTTGCTGTGAGGGTTGAGTCTTTTGAGCAGAGCCAGGGTGCTACAGACACTATCACAGCCTTGAAGGCCGATAATGTAGGGCTGCGTAGAGATGCAGAGGAGCTGAAGTCCACTGACCTGTCGATGCTGTTTGGTATGGTGGAGATTCCTGAGGTCCCGAGCACAAATATTCTAGCTTTTTCTGAGGTGTCTCCGACTACTACCGGAGGTGAGACTATAGCTGATGATGCTGATGCTGAGTCCGAGGCTGAGACATATGAGGAGAAGCTTGGTGTTCGAGAGGAGACTGTGTACGAGGATTTGGATGACTTTGAGGGTGCCATGTTTGAGAACGCTAGGCAGGCATCGCTTCGGGACACTTCTATGGTGGGCTCCAGTGGAGCCAAGGATGATGAGATACCGGGCACTGATGCCCAAACAGAGTAAGTTGCCGATATGCAGACTTCACCCCAGGCCTAGCCAGGCAGGATGATCTTTTTGCCTCTTTCTCTGTTATTTTTAGACTGTTTCTATTTTTATTAGCATTTGAGGACAAATGCTTATTTTTGTTGGCAGGGTGAGGTATTTTCATACCTACCTCTATTGGGCTGCTTTTGTGAATATTTGCTTGTTTTTGTTTTTGTGAATATTGGAGCCTATTGGTGTTTATATATATATCTTGGTTGTTGAGAAATTGTGGTCCATTTTTTAAAATGTGTAAATGGTTTTGACCAATTTTAAAACAATTTCCACCTCTTTTGTGTGTGATTGTGGCTATTCTCTTGCAAGTTTAAGTATCGGTTGTGGTCAATACTGATGACTTCAATAGTGCTCCTAAATAAACGATATGAATGTGTGGCTACTATGAGGCAAACTGAGTTACATAGGAAATATGTGAACTTTTAGCATCTCGTTGTGACTAGTCGATTGTCGATTACGTCTCTTGTGATAAACATTGCATGTTAGCTAGAAAGTGTGGAGTCTTGTTTGATAATTGTATCGAATTCCTTGTGTAGTGAGTTTGTCTTGAATATTGTGTTTGATGACACCTAGAATTTTCTCCGTTGATCCAATTGATTGATTGAAGCAAGCGACTGAAATGATCTTAGGGAAACAAAGTTTTGAAGAGTGAACCAAATTGATAACATACCTCTTTATGGCCACCTTGTGAGAAGTGTTAACCTTGTTTGACACCTTTTGAGCCTATCCTTTTCGTTGGAAGAAACTTGAACAACTTTGACCTCTTTATCCCGTCACCCATAACCTTCATGAAGTATTGGTCCATTTGAATAGCCAACTTACGTCAAAAGCCTAAGTTGGGGTGTGGTGAAAAAGGAAGAAAGTCAAGAAGTGTGAAAATTCCCCCTTGATGGATTTTATTGAAAAAGATGGAACCCCTCCTTTTATTTAAAAAAAAATAAAGAAAGAAAAAGAATGAAAAAGAAGTGTTGTGAAATAAAGTGTGTGAAAGGCGTAAAAGAAATAGGATATCCATTAAGTCATCTTTAGTTGAATAATGGGGTGGATTATGAACATATTTGAATGTGAAAGAGAAGGAGGAAAAGTGATTTGCAGGCCATACTTGATGAAGGTAGAAGCCACTAAGCCTAAATGATCATACCATTACACTCAGCCCCATTACAAGTCTTAAAAAGACCTTTGTGATCTTGAGTGAGCTGAAAACAAGGTTGATTGGAAAATAAGGGCAAGCCTATGGGTGGAGTCATGCATGTGTTCATCTTTGTGAGCATGAGAGTTGTATTTGAATCCGAAATATTAAATTGTTGAGAATTTTGTGTTAGTATGGAATCATCTTTATTGTGAGGGCATTTGAATACATTTGTTGAGCTTGAACTTGTATTTGAAGCAAGCATTGTGAGCTTGAGTATATGTGATAATGGTGAGTCACATTTTGAAGCTTTGAGTGCACAATTGAGCATTGTATGTGTTGTTGAACCTTTTGTGTGCATTTGTGTTGAGTCTTAAGTAGCACTGTTTGTTGACATCCTTGTTGAACTGATTGATCTTGGGTTTTACTTGAGGACAAGAAAAAGTTTAAGTTGGGGGTGTTGATGAGTCAGAGATTTCGACTCATTTAGGGCTTTGTATTCATAGTTTAAGTGTCCTCAAATGCCTAATTTATGCTCCAAACTGATGTTAAAGTGTTGATTTACAGCAACGAAGTCTAAGGAGCAAGGCAAGGACATTACCGGGAAAAAAGGAGCGGAAAAGCTGAAGAAGTTGAAGGAAGGAAATCCTGGTGATCGCCAAGACAACTCGGCGAACCGACGAGTGGCTCTTTAACTTGCCTAAAGTTCCTACGTGCCAGCCCTAGGGAAGAACCTACTTGGTGAATAAAATAGACAGTCGGCGGATCACCGACCGACTCGGCAACATCAACCTTGATTGCCTAAAGTCACAGAACCCTGAAGTCTAATGGCCAATGCACACCGGCAATGGATTGGAGCGAAGGGAGGATCACCGACTGAGTTGGTGAGGCACGACTTACTCCGCCTAATGGCCCTGAAGGCCAAAATTTGGGAAACTATAAATTGAAATTTAAAAAGAAGAGTTAGGAGTTATGATTCCATAAGCCTTAGAGTTTTAGTTTTCTTTGAGTTTTTGAGTTCCCATTGGATCTTTGAAGCTTTTGAGACTTAGTTTTGAGGAATTGCAATTGGGTTTTAGAACTAAAGTTTTCGATTAATGATTGTAGTTATTGAGTTTATGTGGGTTCAGCCCGAGAGAGTGAATCCTAAGCTTAATTCTACCTATCTAGCTTGAGAGAGTAGATAAATTAAGGTTTTGGGTTGTTCTTATTGGTAAGCTTGTCGAGGTTCGAGAGAACACACTTAAATCGTAATAGTTATTCGAGAGAAATCTATTGCACCTACAGTCTAGCCTACCTACTGAGATTTAGCAATCCTTAGTAAATTTCATTTACTCATATAGCGAAATTAGCGTATAATCGATCACATCCCGAGAATTCCTCTCTACATTGTTGATTCCTCTGTTTTCGTATTCGTTTAGTTGATTAATTGACAAACAAATCCCCCACCTGACATTTGTTGTCACCCCTTTCAATTTAGCTAAATGTTTGCGATAATTTCTATTCCTACCACCAATTACACCACATTTGTAACTTCATAACTAAATTCAAACTTGTACCGCTCCGTATAGGTTCGACCCCAACTCCTCGTTGGGTTTTATACTAGATAACGATCGTCTACATCGAGAATTGGATGATGTGCAATTGAGCGTTTATCATCTGCAACACCTTTGTTAACCGTGTCGAGGCTCCAGTAGAAATATTGCAATAACATATTGTCTGGTAGCCCAAGAGTTGGACATTTGACAATCTGCTTTTGGAACCTCAACCATGTCTCATGGATAGGTTCGCCATCAATATGCTTGAAGTTCTAAATATTATCCCTCAATTTAACCATCTTTGAAGGAGGGAAAAACCTTTCATAAAACACCTCTGTGAGCTCCTCCCAAAAAGTAATCGAATCCCTTGGTAGTTCGGTCAACCACTTTATTGCTTCCACAATTAGAGAAAAGGGAAACAAACGCAGTTGGACTGACTCTTGAGTGATGTTCTTGAAAGAAAACGACCCACACACATCCACAAAGTTTCGGATGTGGTCATATGGGTCCTCATGAGCAAGTCCTCCAAAGAGACCCTTCATTTGCAACAGCTGGAACATTGTGCTG
The DNA here is from genome assembly GCA_029582245.1 of Solanum etuberosum. NCBI lineage: Eukaryota > Viridiplantae > Streptophyta > Magnoliopsida > Solanales > Solanaceae > Solanum > Solanum etuberosum. The sequence continues at coordinate 67,125 of JAJONR010002293.1, read as the reverse complement.
GTCACATGAAACACCACATTGTTCATAGTCGGAGGCAATCGAATAGCACCCGCACTTCCAAACTGATCCTCATTGACATTATGCAAATTCCCGATGTCATCATTGTTCCCAAGTTTACTGGCATTGCTCCCATTTACACTAATCTCTTAACCTGTTTTAGAGCAGCCAACAAGAACATATATAAGATAATTCAACAACAATAAAATTAGTTCAGGAATACACTTCAATAAAAAGAATTCTAAACACCACTCCCCGGCAGCGGCACCATTTTTGATAACGCTCAAATACACTTCATCTAATTCTAAGTGTAGGCAGTCGCTAAAAAGTATAAACTCAATTAAAAGTTGGGGTTGATCCAATAGGGAGTGATATGGTAAAGAATTCAATTAAGAAGTAAAAATGTGCCCTAATAGTTTGTAGAATTAAAGGTTTCGTAACATTAAATCAAATCACAAAGTTTCAACGATTAATATCAAATAGGGGGATTGGGGTAACAAATTTAAGACAAACCACACGGGAAGTAAAAAAGTAGAGATTGGACCTTAGGAGTGTTATCAATTGAATACTAATTTCGCGTAATGGGTGATTATTAGTAGTTCAAAGTTGTTGAATCTCAATGCGTAGGCTAGGTTTTGAGTACAATAGCCATTTCTCAATCAACTATTGTGCTTCAGGTGATTTCTTTCGAACCTCCTCAAGCATAACACAACCGAACAACTCAATTTCTTAATTAATCAACTCTTTCAAGCTAGATTAGTAAAGACACAATCAGACTTACTTTCTCAAGCAAGATTTTAAAGGCGCAACCAATACAACTATCAATCAATAATTCTACTCTATCACCTCTTTCTCTAGCAAGCATAGAGAACTGAGATAGAATTGCATTAACAACTTTAATTCATCAATTAAAACATGAACAATTAATGGAACCCACTTCAAAACAACATTAGAATCAGCAACTAACAACACCCATCAACTAATTAATGCATTCAACTACATAATCACACCCCCAAGGTATGGGGATTTACCTAAGCATAGTGAAAAGCAAGAAATCGTTACCAACAAAGTTTTCCATCTGATTTATTGATGATCTGAAATCCTGAAATGTTGAAAGTGAATCTAAAGCAATTTAAAATTCCGAATCTAAATTCTAAGAGATCAGAATGTAAAGATAATGTTCTAGAATGTAAGAATTCTCAAAAACCCAAAAGTAAACAGTGTGGGAACTCCTCCTCTTCTTTTAAAATTTTAATATATACGTTACAAAATATGATCCACCGGGTTGCACCTCCTCTCGACTTTTGGCTGGGCTCCTTCATTAAATTATTAAGGAACATTTGGTGAGATTGATAGCGATCACCTATCCTTTTGGCATGTCACCCAATTGCCCATTTGTTCACCAAGTTGGTTTTGTCCAGGGGCTTTTTTGCTGCACCTTTAGGAGAACTGAAGGTCTACTCGACGAGTCGCCGAGTTACTTTGATGAGTTCCAGCTTTGCTTTCCTTCAAATTTTTCAAATTTTTCGCTTCTTTTAGCATCATAATGTCCTTGCCTCACTTGTAATCATTCATTGTTTCATATCAACATATTACCATCAGTTATGACTGTAAATAGGCATTGAAGACACTATATCCTTGATTAATAAGCCCTATATGAGTCTAAATCCCTGACTCATAATGTTACCCAAAATTTGGCCCAAATACTCAATGTACATCTATTCGGCGATATTAGTCAGTTTCACCGAGCTCGTGTGGGAAATCGTCACTTGTACTTCAACTTGATTTTTATGCTCTAGGCCTCAAGTATTTGAACCTCAGTTGTCGAACTCGTTGGATCTGCCTTTCACGTTCGGCACACCACCGAGTACCACTTTAGTTCTTTTTTAGAGCCTTCAATTTTTCCATTTGACCTATTTGGGTGATGTTCAGCATGGTCGCCTTTCTCATTCGGTGGATCTCCTTATAATTTGGAGATTGCCGACCCATCTCGATAATCATAAGTGTTATGCACTGTCATTTTTGGCGAGGTCATAATCATTAGGCGATCCACCTTTCTCGTTTGGCGATAATCAATTTATAGTTTGCACTTCTTTTTGTATTTTTGGTCATTCTTTCAAACATCAATCCTTGCCTTGTCCATTAGCCTTCATAATTGCGAATCATCAACATATCATTAGAATAGGAAAAAAATAGGCATTGAGCACACTAAGTATTGAGCTTAATAGACCTAAAATGAGTACAAATCTACCACTTATCAACATCCCAACTTAAATTTTTGCTTGTTCTCATGTAAATCAAGAAAACAATTAGCTTAATAAGGGCATCTACTACAGTACTAAATGAGAGCTATCATGCAAGTGCCATAACAAGATTAATCTCAACAACATGCTACACTCAATCATGATAAAAAAAAACTTCAAATGATGACTAGGTGATCTACGCAAGCTCAAGATCACTTTAGCTTCTTGTGCAATGCAAGACCATGTTTCAATAATTGCATTAAAGTACCCTCACATCAAAAACGATTATGTCATGCCTCAAATCCCATTAAGGCGGATAGGCACCCGATACCGTAAAGGCCAAGAGAATCCACATATAACTTGTACCTACCATGCGTTTAGCTAAGATAATCATGAAGCTCTAACAAGTATACGTATAAGCTACAATGATAAAATAATAACATAGGTAGGCCCAAAATATATACAAATGACTCAGTCGTTGAGGCCACAACTATTAAGAAACCAACCATACCTCTATGCTATGCATTACTCTACAAAGCCTCTAAAAGATAGAATGACTTAGAGTCGGTCAGGACAGAACCCGCCTTACCCTTAACTACAATTCAATACAAAAATAAATCTACCAAGAACTCAGTTAAGCTCTGAATCAACCTGGAGCTCACCAAAAGTAATTGAGTGTCGTATGCTCCTATTGAGGAGGTCTACTAGCTGGAGTACTTGTGCCTGCAGCATGAAATGTAGCGTCCCCCGCGACGGATGTCAGTACGAAAAAATGTACTGAATATGTAAGGCAATAACATCTATAAAACAAGGGCTCAAATGAAATCAAGTATCAATATATGACTGCATAGATCAGAACAGAAGACCACATTTGTTTACTCTTGTGGGATCATGTATGTTACATTCTTTTCTTTACTTTTCTGTACTTTATAATCTCTGAAGGGCATGTGCAAATGACCAGCTGACCAGTGGTAGAAGAGGATGACCCATGCTAGGCATTTTAACCTTGGGATGCTGTCCTCATAATTAAAATTTTGATTGGCCTATGCTAGGCTTTTGCCCCTGAGCTGCCACCTTTCTATACCAAATGGGATCGGCCCATGCTAGGCTTTTGCCCCAAAGCTGCCTCCCTTCTATACCAATTGGGATCGACCCATGCTAGGCTTTTCCCTTTTTGTTGCCACCTATAATTATACAGATTGCTTCACTTAGGTTCTTTAATCTTTGAGATTGTTGTTTTAGTGGTCATAATCTTTTTTGAGATTTAAAATTACAGACCAGTAGTAGAAGACATGAAAAAATTAACTTCAAGGCAGTAACAATGAGATAATTAGGTATGTAACATCAATGCATTACTTATGATCTTAAATGACACAGTTGACTTCAATTGACTAAGAGGAGAATTCACCAAGCTTGCTTTGGAAAATACCATTTCTATACTAGCACATAAGAGGATAATTACACAAGTACAGAGTAATGAACATATAATGAAGTAATTCTACACACTAAGGAGATTGGGGGAAAATTGTTAGTTATTTAGAGATCGTATGTTGCCACTATGTTTCCTTTACTAGGAATAGAACTTGGGAAATGCACTTCATTGATATTAATCGCAAATATCATATTTCATGCCAAGGACTATATGGAGTCGAATAGCCTTACATACCTTATTCTCTGACCAATACAACTATCACAATTCAACCTCCCATTTTAGGTGTTAATCTACAATATAAGTCATGAAAAATTAAAATCAGCAGTTATGACACTATGGGTCTCGTAAAACAGTAGATAGCTTTGTCGGACAATGAGCCCATACAACCCTTAAACAAATGTGTATCACCACACACTCCTTCTGTGTCCACTACATACATTATATATTCTTTCCCAAGATTACCCAAGCTCCCCCAACAACAATACACATAAAACAAACCCAAATATTCTTTATCATAGTAACCAAATATTGAATTCACCATTCTTTGAGTTCTTAATAACAACATACCCATAATTCTTTACTCGAACTCATGCATAAGGAGGACAAAAAATAGAGCAGTAACCTTACCTCAATTTATGCAACTTTTCCTTTTAACTTGGAATCTTCAAGAACTTCAACTTCCCTTCACACTTAAACCAAAGAAGAAGAGAAAAGTATCTTAATAATCAAGGAGAGTGAGCAGTAGCTTGTGGCAACATTCTGCCTTTGTACTTATACTTGAGCATAAATAACATGTTTTCTTAATGATCCATGGGAGAATTAAGCTAAATCCATAAGTGTTTTAACTTACCTTGTCTTGCAAAGATGAGGGTTTCTTCAAGAACCCTAGAAGAAATTTTAAGGGTGCGGTTTTAATCCTTAAGAGAAAAGAAAGACAGAGGTGGAGTTAATTCTCGATTTTTATGTGTTAAAGGGAGTTGAAATAGCAACCAATACTTATTTTATATTGAGATTTCTTGACCCTTAAAAATATCCTCTAGAACTTCCTTCTTTTAAGCTTCATTTTCAGCCACTAATTGGTCAAGTAGGTGATGCACCAGCTTATGTACACCAAGATGCTCAAAAGGTTAAAGTAGGTGATTCACCTACTTGCCCTTTTTTCCTTAGTTGGGCTTAACTTACATTGGGCCTTGGCAGATTTGGCTGATGGGTTTTAATTATATAACTTAGTTTGGGACTCAAGTGAGTCTATTAACATAGGCCTAAATCAAATCCATTAACCTTGGGCCCTTTAACTAGATCCATATAGCTCAAGTAGGTGATGCACCTAGTAGCTTAATTAAGCCAAGCAAGAATCTCACCATTTTATTCATATCTCTAAATATTAATCCTTTATACCTTAATTTAGCACTTAAATTTGAGCTATAAAATAAATTGCCACCTTACTGTCTCGAGTTTAAATACTTTCATCGGGGTTAACTTGGAGTATACATGCTGAAACGTGTAAGGCAACACATCACCTTCCAAGCCAGTTTAAACCAACTCCAATCAAATAAGAGACATGGTCCCTCACTTATATGATGAGGCTATGTCAACTATCATATGAATAAAACTAGCATATGCGTAATACAGGGTGTTACATCCTCCCCCCTTAAGAACATTTGTCCTTGAATGTTAGCATGTGTATCCAGCCCAAACAAGTTAGCCTAAGTTACGTACTACCATTAATCCATAATACAGATAAACTTATACTCACTTGTCAATGCCTCAACTCAACAGTTTCATCTTTCTCATCGGTCTGGAAGAGATGAGGATACTTCAATTTCATTTCTTCTTCTGCTTCCCATGTAACTTCTTCTACTTGTTGGTTTATTTATAGTACTTTACAGAAGCTACTTCTTTCATTCTTAACTTCATAACTTGTCGATCCAGAATAGCAATGGATATTTCTTCATAAGTGAGATCTCCCATAACTTATACATCTACAGTAGGAGTAATACGAGATGGGTCACCTATAAACTTCCGAAGCATTGAGACGTGAAACACCAGATGAACTGTTGAAATCTCATGTGGTAGCTCTAACTCATAGGCTACTTGGCCAACTCTTCGAGTAATCTTATATGACCCTATATAGCGGGGACTCAACATCCCCTTTTTACCAAACCTCATTACCCCTTTCATTGGAGACACCTTCAAGAACACCCAATCCCCTATGGAAAACTAATGTTCTCTTCTCCTAACATCTGCATATGATTTATGTCGACTTTGACCTATTTCTAGACGTTGTTGTATCACCTTAACTTTTTCCATAGCTTTATGAACAAGATCTGGCCAAATAAGGTAGTTTCACCCTCTTCAAACCAGCCGATTGGTGATCTACATTTTCTACCATATAAGGCTTCATAAGGTGCAATTTTAATACTTGAATGGTAGCTATTGTTGTATGTAAACTCTATCAGTGGCAATTGATCATCCCAACTACCTTTGAAGTCTAATATACAAGTTCACAATATATCCCCAATTGTTTGAATTGTACTTTCTGCCTGGCCATCTATTTGAGGGTGAATGGATGTACTCAAAATTCGCTTGTGTTCCCAAACTCTTCTGAAATGTCTTCAAAAAATTTGTAGTGAATTGAGCTCCCCTATCAGATATAATAGAGATTGGTACTCCATATAGACGAACTATGTCTTTAATATACAACCTTGCATACTCTTAAACTGTATAAGTAATCCTGACCGGCAAGAAGTGCACTGATTTGGTCAGTCTATCAAAAATTAACCATATAGAATCAATTTTTTGAAATGAACGAGGCAAACAATTGACAAAATCCATGTTGATCATGTACCACTTCTAAATTGGAAGTTCTATACGTTGCATATAACCTCCAGGTTTTTGGTGCTCTACTTTTACTTGTTAACAATTTGGACATTAAGCCACAAATTCTGCAATGTTCTTTCTTATGTCACCCCACCAATACACTTCTTTCAAGTCATGATACATTTTGGTTGACCCCGGATCGACATAATATCTTGAATGATGTGCTTCCATCATAATCCTCTTTCTTAGTCCATCTATATTGGGTACACACAATCTATTTTGGCACCTGAGTACTTCATCTTCCGTAAGCTCAAATACTATTTTCATACCTTTCTGTATATTCTCATTAATTTGTGATAGAATAGGGTCCATATACTGCTTCTCTTTCACTTTGGCCACTAATGTAGATTCTGCCGCATTCTGCACGATAACCCGTTAATCCGGAGAGTCAAGAAGGAGAACCCCCAATCTAGGTAGTTGGTATAGATCCTTAGTTATTCCTTGTTTTTCCACGGGCTGCCTATAAGTGCTTGCAATTGTTTTACGACTTTATGCATCAGCTACTGCATTTGGTTTCCCGGGATGATACAAGATATCAATGTCATAATATTTTAATAGCTCAAGCCATCTTCGCTACCTCAAATTTAGGTCCTTTTGCTTGAAGATATATTGCAAAATCTTGTGATCAATATATTTGTCAATATGAACTCTATATAAGTAGTGGCGCCATATCTTCAAAGAAATACAATTGCTGCAAACTCTAGATCATGGGTTGGATAATTTTTCTCATGTGGCCACAACTGCCTTGAGGCATAAACTATTACTTTTTCATATTGCATCAATACACATCATAATCCCACTCCGAAAGCATCAAAATACAGTCATACCCTTCTTTGCCCTCTGGAAGCACAATATAGGTGTGGAAGTCAATTTATTCTTCAGTTCTTGGAAGCTTATTTCACATGTATCGCTCCATTGAAACGTATTTGCTTTGTGTGTTAGCTTTGTTAAGGGTGATGAAATGGAAGAAAATCCTTCAACGAACCTCCTATAATAACCTACCAATCTAATAAAACTACGAACCTCTGTAGGCGTTGTAGGTCTTGGCCAGTTCTTCACCGCTTCTTTCTTCTGGTTATCAACCCTTATTTCTTCATCAGATACAATATGACCTAAGAATGCCACATATTTCAACCAAAACTCACATTTAGAGAAATTTGCATACAACTTATGATCACGAAGAATTTGTAAAACCTGCCGCAAGTAATTAGCATGGTCCTCTTCCGATCTTGAATGCACAAAAATGTCATCTACGAATACTATCACGAAAACATCTAAAAATAGCTTGAACACCCTATTCATCAAATCCATAAAAGCTGATGGTGGATTTGTTAGCCCGAATGACATGACTAAAAACTCAAAATGACCATACCGTGTTCGGTAAGCTGTCTAGGGTATATCTTTGTCTTTGACCCTCACTTGGTGATAACCCGACCTCAAGTCGATCTTTAAAAAACACTTAGCACCTTGTAACTGATCAAACAAATCATCAATTCTAGGGAGGGGATATTTATTCTTAATTTTTACTTTATTCAATTGTCGGTAGTCAATGCAGATTCTGAACGAGCCATCATTCTTATGTACAAACAAAACAGGTGCTCCACATGGGACATACTAGGCCTTATGAATCCTTTTTCTAATAAGTCTTTTAATTTCTCCTTCAACTCTCGTAATTCTATCGAGGCCATTCTATATGGAGGGATGGAGATAGGTTGAGTATTTTGAATCACATCAATACGAAACTCTACTTCTCATTCTGGAGGCAAACCCGGAAGATCGTCAGGAAATACATAAGGAAATTCATTTACCACCGGAATGGATTGAAGAGTTGGTGGCTCTACATCTATATTTTTCACTCTCACCAAATGACATATGTGTACTTTGGACATCATATTTTTTTCCTTAATATAAGAAATAAATTTACCTCTTGGCGCCCCAATATTACCTTTCCATTCGAGGACTGCCTCTTTAGGAAAATGGAAATGCACTATCTTGGTTCGGCAATCTGTAGTGGCATAACAAGAATCTAACCAATACATACCCATTATAACATCAAAATCTATAGTTTCTAGATCAACAAAGTGAGCCAACGTATCACGTTGACAAACAGTTACTATGCAATTACGATAAACCATTCTAGCTATAATAGACTCGCCAACCGGCGTAGACACTTCAAATGGTTTAACCAATAATTCTTCTATTTTATCAAACTTCCCAGCAATCTATGGAGTGACATATGATAGTGTAGACCGTGGATCAATTAATGCATATACAATATGTGAAAAGATGGACAATGTACATGTAACCACATCCGGCGAGGCTTCCAAATTTCGTCGATCCCCTAAAGCATATGTGTGATTCTAAACTCCACTAGAATTAGCTGCTCCCCTAGCTCCTCTACCACAATCAGTAGACATCTGTCCCCTACCTAAAGAAGGTGCCGATGATGATGATGCAGCAACTGATCTAGTAGGTTGTGCCACACAAACCACGCCCCTATGAGGGTAATTTCACATCATATGACCCGATGTATCACACCAAAATCAAGCATTTGTGATAAACCGACATGCACCTAAATGATTTCTTCCACATTTTTTACAAGAATGTCGAGGAGGTCTTGATTGGCTAAAACTTCCCTACTCTTGGTACCCCGCTATTCCTGAACCTTGGCTTTCACCTCTTTGCCCAAACTGATTACCCCTAGACTCTTAAAATCGAGGTGGGGCACTAGCTGTAGAGTACGAAGATTATGGACTAGGCGGTCTATTAAAGAACCTAGGACTAAACTCACCTTGGGATGGCATAAACTGCCACGTGGATTTAGCTCTCTTGGAATGCCTTCTTTCCGACTCTTGGGTCCTTCCTCTTTGTCTTTGATCCTCCAACTTTTGTGCAAAAGCTTGCATTCTTCCTATATATATCTCTTTATTAAATGAAACAATGGTACAATACGGAACCATATATGATCCAATATGTCCACGTATCGATGAACTGTATCTCCCATAGTAGCAACAACATTAGGAGCGTACCTGGACAAGGAACTAAATTGGAAACTTTACTCTCTCATTCTCATATTCCCTTGGTGGAGAGTTAAGAACGATCTGCATGGGCCTCCTGAATCTCAAATGGTATTTAATGGTCACGGAACGCTTTTTTAAAATCATTCCAAATAATTGAAGGTGCACCTGTACCCCTAGTTTGTTTCCAAGCCTCGTACCACCAAATTGCCACGCCCTTTAATCTTTATACTGCTAGCTCAACTGCTTCTTTATCTGATACATGCATAAAATCCAAAGTCTTCTGGATTTGATTGATAAAGTCTTGCGGGTCTTTATTAGGATATGACCCGGTGAATGATGGAGGGTCCAAATTAAGAAAATCATATATCTGCACACGAGAAGCCCTGTGTGCACCTCTAGTACCTGCAATTGGACCCTCTTACCCTTGGCCCGCAACTATACGAGTCAATAATTAGCCTGGATTCTTTAAATATTACTTTGTAGCATTAACACAGGGTTCTGAGGTGCTGCATCCCTCCTTAGATCTTCTGGAGATGGAGGAGTCAGGGAAGTCTATGATAGAGACTCATCATGAGCCTCATTTAATTCAGCATGCCTAGGTGGAGATTGGCTGGTCCCTTCTCCAACAGCCACACCTATTTTCTACCTATACATTTACTCCTCTCGTCACCGACATCTTTACTATAATAAAGGAATTCAAAAGTTAGATACGATTCACCTACAATATTTGTTGTATTGCACGATCTAAGAGATGAAAAAAGAGACAACTCCTAAATGTCCCGTTGCTTCCTGCCTATAGATGTGGTGCACAATACATCCATAAGCAAGACTTTACCTAGACACGGCTTTGTAGACTCCCTAGGATGACCTTCTCTCATACCACTTTTGTCACGCCTCAAATCCCATTAAGACAGACAAGCACCAGATACCGTAAAGGCCCGAGAGAACTCACAAGTAACCTGTACCTACCATGCGTTTATCTAAGATAATCAAGAAGCTCTAACAAGTATACGTATAAGCTACAATGTTAAAATAATAACATAGGTAGGCCCAAAATATATACACCTGACTCGGTCGTTGAGGCCACAACTTTTAAGGAACCAACCATAACTCCATGCTATGCTTTAGTCTACAAAGCCTCTATAAGATAGACAAACTTAGAGCAGGTCGGGACAGACCCTGCATTTCCCTTAACTACGATTCAACACCAAAATGAGTCTACGAAGGACTCAACAGAGAACCGAATAAACCTAGAGCTCATCAAAAGTAGCTGAGTGTCGTGTGCTCCTATTGAGGAGGTCTACTAGCTTGAGTACATGTGCCTGCAACATGAAATGTAGCATCCCCCGCGAGGGATGTCAGTACGAAAATTGTACTAAATATGTAAGGCAATAACATCTGTAAAAGAAGGGCTCAAATGAAATCAAGTATCAATATATGAGTGCATAGATCAAAACAGAAGACCACATTTGTTTAATCTTGTGGGATCATGTATGTTACATTCTTTTCTTTACTTTTTTGTACTTTGTAATCTTTGCAAGGCATGTGATACAAATGACCAGCTGATCAGTGCTAGAAGAGGATGACCCATGCTAGGCATTTTAACCCCTGGGACGTTGTCCTCATAATTACACAAATTGGGATCGGCCTATGCTAAGATTTCGCCCCTGAGCTGCCACCCTTGTATACTAATTGGGATCGGCCAATACTAGGTTCTGAGCTGCCACCCTTATATACCGATTGGGATCGACCCATGAAAGGCTTTTTCCCCTGGGCTGCCACCCATAATTATACAACATGCTTCACTTCGATTCTTTAATCTTTAAGATTGTTGTTTTAGTGGTCATAATCATTTTTGAGATTTGGAACTACAGACCAATAGTAGAAGACATGAAAATAATAATTTCAAGGCAGTAACAATGACATAAGGAGCTATGTAACATCAATGCATTACTTATGATCTTAAATGATACAATTGACTTCAATTGACTAAGAGGAGAATTCACCAAGCTTGCTTTTGCAAATACCATTTCTACACTAGCACATAGGAGGATAATTACACAAGTATAGAGTAATGAACATATATTGAAGTAATTCTACATACTAAGGAGAGAGGGAAAATATTGTTAGCTATTTGGAGAAAGTATGCTGCCACTATGTTTCCTTTACTAGGAATAGAACTTAGGAAATTCACTTCATTGATATTAATCGCAAATATCAGATTTCATGCCAACGAATATGGAATTGAATAGCCTTACATACCTTATTCTCTGACCAGTACAAATATCATGATTCAACCTCCCCTTTTAGGTGTTAATCTACAATATAAGTCATGATAAACTAAAATCAGCAACTGTCACACTGTGGGCCTCGTAAAACAGTAGCTTACTTTGACGGACAATGAGCCCATATAACCCTTAAACAAATGTGTATCACCACACCCTCCTTCTCTGTTAAATACATACCTTATATATTCTTTCCGAAGATTACCCAAGCTCCCCCAACAACAATACAGAAAAAGTAACCCCAAATATTTTTTATTATAGTAACAAAATATTGAACTCACCATTCCTTTTGTTCTTAATAACAACATACCCATAATTTGTTACTCGAACTCATGCATAAGGATGACAAAAAAATAGAGCAGTCACCTTACCTCAATTTATGCAACTTTTCCTTTTAACTTGGAATCTTCAAGAACTTCAAATTCCCTTCGCATTTAAACCAACGAAGAAGAGAAAAGTATCTTATTAATCAAGGAAAGAGAGAAGCAGCTTGTGGAAACATTCTGCCTTTGTATTTATACTTGAGCATAAATAACATATTTTCCTAATGATCCATTGGAGAATTAAGCTAAATCCATAAGTGTTTTCACTTACCTTGTCTTGCAAAGATGAGGGAATCTTCAAGAACCTTAGAAGAAATTTTAAGGCTGATCTTTTAATCCTTAAGAGAAAAGAGAGAGAGAGCTGGAGTTAATTCTCAATTTTTATGTGTTAAAAGGAGTGGAAATAGCAGGCAATACTTATCTTATATTGAGCTTTCTTGATCCTTAAAAATATCCTCTAGAACTTCCTTCTTTTTAGCTTCATTTTCAAACAGTAATTGGTCAAGTAGCTGATGCACCTGCTTATGTACATCAAGCTGCTCAAAAGGTCAAAGTAGGTTATTCACCTACTTGCCCCTTTTTCCTTAGTTGGGCTTAACTTACATTGGGCCTTGGCAGATTTGGCTGTTGGTTTTAATTTCATTTTCATTTTATAACTTAGTTTGGGCCTCAGGTGAGTCTATTAACATAGGCCTAAATCTGATCCATAAACCTTGGGCACTTTAACTAGATCCACATAGCTTAAGTAGGTGATGCACGTAGTAGCTTAATTAAGCCAAGCAAGCAGCTCACCATTTTATTCCATTCTCTAAATATTAATCCATTTTTCCTTAATTTAGCACTTAAATTTGAGCTTCAAACTCAATTAGCACCTTACTATCTCGAGTTTAAATAATTCTGTCGGGGTTAACTTGGAGTACACATGCTGAAACGTGCAAGGCATCACATAACCTTCCAAGATAGTTTAAACCAACACTAATCATATAAGAGATATGGCCCCTCACCTATATGATAAGGCTATGTCAAGTATCATATGAATAGAACTAGCATATGCGTAATACGAGTTGTTATAGATTATGTGCTATCACAAAGAAAATCAAGAAAGATATAAGGATCCAATGCAACTCTCAGTGTCTCTCAAACGATCAACACATGCAAGCATCCCATAGGCTTGCACATATTTTCCAATCATCACACAACCTAGTTCATGCAAGATCTCAAGGGTCTTTTAAGTTTGTAAGGGGGTTGAGGCTTAAGGTGTGGTCAATTTTTTAACACCCCAGATTCGTGATAGAGGGCATAAAATGTTATAACTTCAATGTACCACCTCACAAGGACCAACTGAGGCTCGTGGGTGAGTCCACGCCCCATAGGTGGCCCCGTGAAAGAGCACCCAGAACATTGCCTAAGGCAGTAACCACGCCAAGACCCACGCCAAGACCCACGCCCCATGGATGGGTCCACGACTCGTGGTTAGGGGTATCGTGGGTGACCAGCAAAGTCTCTGAACCAAGCCATGTTTGACCAGGACGGACCGTAGGTCCATTCACGACCGGTCAACGTGGTCTCGTGGGTAAGCCTGGACGGTTAGTTTAAGGGGCCTAATGGGAATTTCCAGTTTTAATTAGAATTAAGTGGTGTCCTTTTATACTAGCCTAGACCACATATATAAGTATTTTAGACCCCTTAATTCATTCATTCTAAGTCATTATTTCAAAACCCCAAAGAAATCCCAAAACTCCTCTCTAAAACAATTCTCTCTCTAGAAAGAAGAAAAAGAATAAGAGACTGCAAGTTAGGTCAAGTCAAGTCTCCAATCTTCACAGATTTGTCGGCTTTGTAATCAAGGTATGATGGCTTTTCATCCATTGGATCCTTCCTCCCATGGAGTCCCCTAGAATTCCCCAATTGTGAAGAAGAATTTCCCAATTCTAGTTAGGGTTTCTTCCAATGTTGTGGGTTATGATGAATATTGATCCAATTGAGTGGATTATGATTGTTTATGATTGAATTGATAGAATTACATATTTTTAGGATGAAATTATATTTACCCATGCCTAACCCATGTCTAGAAAGATGAAATTGATGAAAGTGGGTTCTAAGCCATGAAAGGGGAAATTGAGAATTTAGAGATAATCTTCTAGGGTGATGAAATACATTGTGGATTGCTTGAGAGTAGATCATATAGATATGAATTGAATTAGATTAAAGTATACTTGATGAGTTATCATTAGTAGTGCTTGATATTGATGCTTATGAGATTATTATGATGTTGAATTGCTTTGAGAGTGAAGCATGTAGAATGACCATGAGATATAGTACCTTGAGGGTAAAGCTTATCTTATGAATTGTTGTCTATTGATGTAATTATTGTGGAAGAGATAGTTCCCACTTGAATTGCTTATGTTAGGAATGTGAAAGGCTTTCTCACATTGAAGGATTCTAGGTTGAAATGAGTGTTCGCCTAAAATGAATCTAGACTAAAGACTAAAATTTATAAGGCAAAGGGTGATCACCCGTGACCTCTAGATGAGTATGATATGAGGTGATTTCCCATATTCCTTAGAGAAGAGTAACAGGCGACTACCCTTATTCCCTAATGTTGGACATGGATGCAAGTACCCATGATTCCTTAACGAAAAGATATGGAGGCGAATGCCCGTATCTTATAATGAAAAGATGTGGAGGCAAATACCCACATCTTATAATGAAATGATTTGGAGGCGAATTACCGTGTCATATGATGATTGGGCATGGAGGTGAATAGCTATGATCCCAATAATATGGACATGGAGGCGAATACCCGTGACCAATTAAGCAAGGAAAGAGGCAACTACCCATTAGCCTTTAAGTAAGGAAAGGGGCGACTACCCATGAGCCTTGATAGGAAGGCAAGGAGGTGATTTCTCCATGTCTATAAAAGATAAGATAAAGATGAAAATTAGGAATTATGGTCTTTGATGATGGCCTAACGTGGCCTACTATGATGAGTAAGACAAGTTGTGGATTACCCATGTCTTGGCTAAGTATGCTTGACCTTACTTCAAGGAAGTTTGTAAGTATGTTTAAGTTGAGGATTGTATGTGAGGATAGATTAGCTTGGATTGTTGCTTGAGTTGCGCTCCTTGATATGTATGACTAGAGGTGATGACCCAAGGCTTGACTAAGGGTAAATTGAAGTTGCTAAAGAAGTGTTCCTCTTATATTATAATGATTTATGTGCATTGATTATGCTTATGACTTATGTTGCTATCTCTTATGATTATGGTATATGTCTTATGTTGACTAATGCCTATGTTATGCTTATGTTGATGATTTATGCTAGCCATCATATTTAGTACATGTTTGTACTAACGTATACTCTTGCCTACATTTCTTATCAAAATGTAGGGTCTGGCGACATCAATTCTTACACTCGTGTCTAGGTTCATAGTTGATCAAGGAGTTAAGATTTGGTGAGTCCTCATAGCATTCGAGGATTTGATCACCACTTTTCCTTATATCTTTCTTTTATGTTGAACTATTGTATGGGCTGTGTCCCAAGATTTATTCATGTTGATTAGATGGTTTAAGACAATTGTATTATACTTTCGCTCGTTTTATAAAAAGTCTTTGATTGTATTGGAAAAATATTTTAAATTTCTACACCATGATAGGCTAAGTTGCTTGTATGAGGCCTCTCGGGGTCTTGTACGCCTTGTTACATCTAGGGGGTACCCCTGGGTCATGAAAAACTTGGTAATCAGACCACAAGGTTTAGAATTATTCTAGGATGTCTCAAACTACATCAAGTAGTGTCTTGTTCATAAGTGTGAAGCGCTCCACATTTATGAATGAGAGGCTACGAGATGCTTAGGAAACTTCACTTCTTTGTTACCCTAACTCGTTCCATAGAGTTTAACACTATAAAGTCTTTCTCCTAATCCTTACCTGATGGTTTTCAGGATATGACTACTAGAAGGGCTAATGCTAGAAGGAATGAGGAACACAATGTGGACCAAGAAGTTCCTCCCAAGCTCCTCCTCAATCTCCGATTCATCCTTTGGCTGAGAATGTAACAAATGCGGAGTTTAGGTCGGATTTTCAAGTGTTGGCTCAAGCTGTGACGGCACAAGCCAATATAGAGGTGGTAGCTCCCGTGAACCCAAATGTGGGTACGGCGGCGGTAAGAGTGAGGGACTTTATAAGGATGAACCCCCCCGAATTTCATGGCTCCAAACTGGAGGAAGATCCTCAAGAATTTATCGATGAGGTCAATAAGATACTTGCTATTATGGGAGTGACTCCGGTAGAGAAGGCAGAATTTTCCGTTTACCAATTCAAAGGGGTTTCTCAGATTTGGTTCAATCAATGGAAAGAGGCAAGGCCGGAAGGAGCGGGTCCCATAGAGTGGGAAAGGTTCAAAAGTTCTTTTCTTGATCGATTTTTCCCTCTAGATATGAGAGAGGCCAGGTGCTCGAGTTCGTTAACCTTCGGCAAATATGAGCGTGAGGGATATTCATTGAGGTTCACTCAACTGTCCAAATATGCCCCCTCCATTGTAGCGGATCATAGGACTAAAATGAGTGTGTTTGTGTCGGGGTGTCCAACGTGGTAGTCAAAGAATGCCGCACCGCTATGCTTATCCATGACATGGAAATTTCTCGCCTGATGGTGCATGCCCAACAGATTAAAGAGGAAAAGCTTAAGGAAAGATCTAGGGAGGTAAAGAGAGCAAGAACGGATGATGGTAACTTTGCACATGCAAGGTCTGATGGACATGGTCGTTCTATATTTCGACAAAGGTTTTCCAAACAAGGTTCCTCTAATGCTCCTAAGTTCAACCTGTGCCGGAGCTGGCACTGAATCTGCAGCAGGAGGGGTCGACTCTTGAATCCTAGATGGTTGTTGACGAGCTTATGCACGAATCTTTGCTCGCTGGGTCTGTAGCAATTGATTATCCTCAGGCTCAGAGAATGAAGCCTGAGAATCGAAGGACTCCCCATCACTACCGGAGTTGTGCTCCGGTCTCTCAACTACGGGCGCCTTGCCCTTGCCCTTGCCTTCCTTCAGAGGTGCTTTCTTGCTCTCTGTGGAGGAAGCAGATGTGGAGGAAGCATTTGCTTCCTCATTAATCACAATGCCCCGTGCCCTTTTTTGGGGTGGCATACCACTCTCATCCAATTTGGTTCTAGCCATATTTGCAAAACACATCAAAAAGTGTTAGAAATAATTCAAGAAAATGGAAGAAATCAAGTTGGAGAAAGACTCACCGAACCAGTTGCCGAGTCGCTTAGGCGAGACAGATCGGGCTCGCTGAAAAGTTCAGCTCAAACTTTTTCAAGAATTAAGGCATGTCGGCGATGTTCAGGGCCCTTCGGCGAGCTTGGGGTTGCCCGCCGAATATTACAGTGTATTTTAAGGGTTAGGGGTGCAGAAAGGGCGATCAGAGGAACCTTTCAGCGAGTCGCCTAGTGAACTCGGCGAGCTCAGGCTTCCCGCCGAAAGTTAGAGTCTCAATTAAGCCAAATCATGAAATTAAGGGTGATCAAAGGGGAACTTTAGCGAACCGCCGAACCATTCGGCGAGCTCGACGGAGCTTGCCAAACGGCGCAACGTGCCAATTTTCAACACCATTTCCCAAAATCAATCCCGCAGCCCCTGAATTAGAAATCAAACACAAACACTATGCAATTAGTACCAGACCCATACGACCCCTGGCTTCGGGGTACTCAGACTTCCCCCGATTTGGCCAAAATTATCCATTTGATGACTTTTGCCCTTAGAAATGGCGTCAAACGCTCCATCATCGGCCAAATTACATCATTTGGAACAACTCGGGGCTACTTAGACTTCACCAAACTAGACCCAACACAAAATATCTGTAACCCAACAATTTTGAACCAATTTTAATGCACAAATCATGGGGAATCTTTGATTTAAGCATTTAGGCACAAGTTTAAAAAAATTACGGGCAATCTGACACATAATACACCATTTAAACAGTTACCCAACACAAATCAATACACAGTTACCGATGGCATTTGAGTTTAACCACTAAACTAAAGTACGGGGTTTGAAAAACCAACCTGTATGCTGAATTGAAAAATTGAAAAGCTAGGCGGCAAAGTGTTCCAAATCCGAGCACGAGATCAAACACAAAAAGCGAAGAAAATTGCAAAAATAAGGAATAGCTAAAGTTCGGGTAAGAGTGTACGGGGTTAGAAATGAGAGAATATGAAAGATTTTGAAATTTTAAACCGTTTGGCCTTTTAAAACCTTTCAGTTCACGGCCCTTTCGGTGGAGTAAGTCGTCCACGCCGAACCACTCGACGCAGGTGATGCGTCGAGTAGTTATTTACCTCACCAAGTTTTTGGACCTTCAGTCAATTTGGGGGTCCAAATGGCGGACTAAAACGTTCTCACCGATTAAGTAATTGGCCCGCCGAGTTTTACAGACTCCGACCTCAGGTTTTGTGGGTCCAACGGCGGTCCAGGTCGAGCTCGCCGGTGGGTCGCCGATTGGACTTTTGGCTCGCAAAACTACTTCTTTTTCAACACACTTCACTTTTCAACCTGCACAATCAACACCTGTTATTCAAAATCAAACTTAAAGTATTAAAAACTTGGGTTGCCTCCCAAAAAGTGCCTTAGTTAATGTCGTGGCATGACGAGGATTCCAAATCAAGCTTCATTTTTGGGGTTTGCCATTGTGTCATTAGGAAACCCCCCTTGTTGTATTGGATTCAAATGTGACGAAATTTGTACCATTTGGGTCTCCAACTGCTTAAAAGAGACTGAGTGAGAGGTCACCGTATGATTGAGAGTCGATATATCCTCTTTCATCTCTTTCAACACTTTGTCGGACCCTTCAAATTTGTTGAGAATGCGTGAGAGCATATCTTTTGTCCGGCCACCCTCAGAATCTTTGTGCTTTTGACGCTCATGGGGAGGAACATACCTATCCTTCTCCCCCTCTCTTTCCTTTCAAGTGGCGTTACGATCACACCATTCTCTGTCACAATCTCTCTATCCCTCATCTCTATTCCATCCTTGATTTCCACCCGGCCATGGGTAGTTTGCACGATAACCCCCTCCTTGATTGGCTAGGAAGTTTAGTTCCTCATTGTACAATGCTTCAGATTGTGCTTCATCGGGGTTTTGTCAACCAACACCCACAGCATTAACAGTCCTTGCGCCAGCAGCCATGATATTTTTAGCCAAGATATCCAGCTGGGTCATCATTTTGGCCATGTTTTGGTCTTTCTCTTGATCCTTTTCGATATGCTCTTTTGTCATTTTATAAGTAAAAGGAGAGACTTGGTCTTCTCGAGTGTACCATGCCCTGTTAATCTTGGTCATGCTATCAAGGACTTGGGATGCTATTGCATAGGGCTGTTGCATTATACCACCCGGAAAAAGTTGATCAGCCACTCCTTTGTTAACCGAATCAAGGCTTCTATAGAAATATTACAGCAGCACATTATCTGGAAGTCCATGAGTTGGGTACTGAAGCACCAGCTTCTTAAATCTCAGCCATGTCTCATGGATTGGCTCAATTTCCAAGTGTTTGAAACCTTGGATGCCATCCCTCAGAGTCATCATCTTCGATGGGGAAAGAATCGCACTTGAAATGCTATGGTCATCTCTTCCCAAGAGGTGATAGAGTCCCTCGGTAACTCAGCCAACCATTTAGTAGCTTCACCCATCAGAGAGAACGGAAACAACCTGAGACAGACCAATTCTTACAATATATTCTTAAATGAGAATAGCCCACAAACATCCACGAAGTTCATGATATGCTCATTGGGATCCTTATGAGCCACCACCCCCCCCAAAAAAAAATCCTTTTAGTTGTAGGAGCTGAAGCATCATGCTTGTAATGTGAAAAACAATGTTTCCTTAAGCCGGAGGTTAACGGATGGCACCAACACCACCCAATTGTTCTGGGTCATTGACGTTTGGGTCATTGACGTTTGGGTCATTGACGTTTGGGTCATTCCCAATGTCGTCTTGGTGGTCCACATGGCTACCATTACTTCTGTTGACGCTCATCTCCTCCTTTGTTTAACACAATCAACACAAAACCAAAAACTAAAATAAGTAGATTCAACTATAACTACAAATATCACAATTCAACTTTAAAAAAAAAATTAAACAACACCACTCCCTGGCAGCGACGCCATTTTGATTAACATTTCAAGGACACCTCATCCAATTCTTGGTGTCAACAATCGTTAAGTAGTATAAAACCCAACAAATGAGTTGGGGTTGAATCCCACAGTGAGCGGTACGTGTTCAAAGTTCAATTAAGAAGTTCGAATGCGATCTAACTAGATATAGGAATAGAAATTATCGAAAAAGAAATAAAACAAATCAAAGGTGACATTAAATGTCGGATGGGGGGTTTTGATTTGCAATGATCAACTACAATGCAGTCACAAACAATTTGAGATAACAATAAGTAGAGGAATTCTCGGGATGTGATCGATTATAGGTAAATTTTGATATATGGGTAATTGAAACTACTAGGAAATAGCTAAATATCAGTGGGTAGGCTAGACTATAATTGAAATAGCTTTCTCTCAAACAACTATTCCGCTCCAAGTGATTCTCTCGAAGATCAAAAAGCATAGCAATTAAGAACAGCCCACAACCTTAATTCATCTTCTCTCTCGAGCAAGATGAGTAGGATTGGGTTTAGGATTCACTCTTTCGAGCTAAACCCAAATCAACCCAATACCTACAAACCATTAATCAAAAGCTTTGGTTCTAAAACCTCTCTCTCGAGCAAGCTAAGAACACTAAATTAGAACTGTATTTGCACCTACAATTCATAAATTACCCCTCAGCTAATGAATAAACCCACTTCAATATAGCATTTAAACTAGTAATTAACAACACCAATAAACTAATTCAACCCATAATCACATGATCACACCCTAAGAATTGGAGTTTTAGCCAAACATCATAAAAGAGTAAAAACGGTTACCAAATCAATCAGCCATCAACTGGGTAATAGTAATTAAGCCTTTACAATGCTTCAATTTGCAGAAAATTCAAAACCCACTTGCAAAATCTTTAAATTGAATCTCCAAAAGCCTTCAAGTCTACTAAGAAACTCTCAAAAACTCAAGAGAAAACTATTCTAGACTTAAAAGAAATTAAAAGCCCTGAATTTACAGTTCAAAATTGTATTTCTAGTCACCAAAAATTAGCCACAAAAGGACATTGGGCGATATAAGTCAGGTTCGCCGAGTCGTTTGGTGAACCGCCCTTTTTCTCTCTTTTATCGCCTTTTTGCATTGGCTCTCAACATCCTCAAGTCCTGTAACTTTGGGCGATCACTCTTTGCATCACGAAACTGCTCGACGATTTGCCCACTGCCCCTTTTCTATCGCCGACTTGGTTTCTTCCCTAAGGGCTGGCACACTGGAACTTTAGGCGTTCAAAATATCCACTCGGCGTTTCACCGAGTTCTCTTGGCGATCATCAGGCCCGCCTTTCTTATCTTCTTCAGTTTGTTTTGTTCCTTTTTGCCTATTAGTGTCCTTGCTTACTCCTCAATTCACATACCTGAAAAAATCAAGGCTTTAACATCAGTTAATGGCACAATTTAAGCATTTGAGGACACTAAATCTATATAAACAAAGCCCTAAATGAGTCCAAATCTCGTACTCATCACTAAGACTCAAGGAGAAGGTAATCGGCCTTTATTGCCAGATTGTGGTAACTGTGGGAGAAAACATCTGGGCGAATGTCTAGCGGGTTCCAATGTTTGTTTTGGTTGTGGTAAGATGGACCACAAGATAAGGCATTGTCATTAAGTTTCTAAGAATGAGGGAGATATTCGTCGTAGGTCTCAACCCAATCCTTCATCCGGTCCAATTGGTTCGGGTTCCAATGCTCCAAGGAAAAATACGTTTTATGCCCTTCAGGCTTGAGGTGAATCAGAGTGTACTCCAAATGTGGATCTCGGTATGTTGAGAGCCTTTTTATGGGATTTTAGTGCTTTCCTAGATTCTGGTATTATCTTATATTTTGTGATGCTATTTGTGGATATAACATTAGATGTGCTTGTTGATGCCATCCTTGGAATGGGTAGGTTGCACTTTTGTTATGCCTCTATGTACCACCTAGTAAGGGTGAGGAAAATGCATTCAAGTGTTGACCAACTCCAAAGAGCTAGTTACCTTTCTAAGATTAATCTTGGGTCAGGTTAGCACCAAATGAGGGTGAAAGATGATGATACTCTGAGAATGACTTTTTAGAACCTGGTATGGTCATTAGGAGTTAGTAGCAAGGTTGTTGGTTTGACTAATGCTCCGGTGGCATGAATGATGTGAGTAGTAGGGTGTTTAGGAAATACCTAGATATTATTGGTTGGTAGACCCCACCAAAGGTGATGCTATGGGTTGAAATGGTTTAGAATTGTCCTTTATGACAAATGTGAAAGTTAAGAAGTTTCTTGACCCGACCTTAGTAGAATTGAAAGGAACGGTGCTTAGATAGTCCGTTGAGGCTTCCTCCCAAGGGGGAGATGGTGTGTCTAGATATCAAGTTTGTTATGAGATCCTAATGTTCATGGTTAGGGAGTTGATGAGAAATCTTTCTTATAAGAAAGTTCCGGCAGAGATCTTAAACCGGCAAGTTGAGAAGTTTCTTCCGTGAAAGTGTTAGGAAGGAATCTTTTAGTTGAGGGTACTACTTGAGAGGCCGAGTCCGTTGTGATGCCATGATATCCTCATCCTTTATCCTTGTACTCGTCCCCTAGCTTGAGATGATGAGTTCCTCATGGTTTGGTATGTGTATGAAGTCATGTGTGTTTTATGTGTTTCCATGATGTCCTTATGATTATGCTTGTTCATGAAAAACTTGGGTTTTGAAAGAAAATGAGTTTACATGATTGATTTTTCCTCATGTTGTAGTGCATTGAGTACGAGTTGCTTATAGACTTCATGAGATGAATTGTTCAACATGCCTTAGCTTGGAGTTGAGATAATTCCTCCTTGAATGTATGTTTTGAGTATAGATTGCATATATGCTCAATGAGATTGTGTGGAGCATGCTTTTAGCTTGGAGATGATAGTTCCTCCTTGAACATGAGTAATGTTGAGATTTCATGCATATTGGGTTGTTAGATGTAGTCCCTACCCTCCATATGATGCATTGAGTATGTTTAGCTTGGGGTTGATGATTCCTCCTTGGTTGTGTGCATTTAGATGAGTTGCATGTATGATGGGTTTCTAGTCTTGAATCGTTTCCTTTTAGAAGTGCTTAGAATCCTATTCGAGGATGAATGTTCCCAAGGGGGAGATAATGTAACACCCCTGATTTGAGATAGAGGGCATAGCATGTTAGAACTTCAAGCTACAAACTCACAATGACCAACCCGGCTCATGGGTGAGTCCACGGTCCGAAGGTGGCCCCGTGGAAGAGCACCCTGAACACTGCCTAAGGGAGTAACCACGCCAGGACCTACGCCCCGTGGATGGGTCCACGGCTCGTGGTTAGGGGTGTCGTGTGTGGCCAACAAAGTCTCTGAACCAAACCACTTTTGACCAGGACGGACCGTAGGTCCATCCACGGCCCGTCAACGTGGTCTCGTGGGTCAGCCTGGACATTTAGTTTAAGAGGCATAATGGGACATTCCGGTTTTAATTAGAATTAAGTGGTGTCATTTTACCCTAGCCTAGACCACCTATATAAGTACTTTAGACCCCTAGATTCATTCATTCTAAGTCATTATTACAAAACCCCAAAGAAATCCCAAAACCCCTCTCTCAAATAATTCTCTCTCTAGAAATAAGAAGAAGAAGACGAGAGTGCAAGTTAGGTCAAGTCAAGTCTCCAATCTTCCAAGATTTGTGGCCTTTGTAATCAAGGTATGATGGTTTTTCATCCATGGGATCCTTCCTCCCATAAAGTCCCCTAGAATTCCCTAATTGTGAAAAAGAATTCCCCAATTCTAGTTAGGGTTTCTTCCAATATTGTGGGTTATGATGAATGTTGATCCAATTGAGTGGATTATGATTGTTTATAATTCAATTGAAAGAATTACATGTTTTTAGGATGAAATTACATGTACCCATGCCTAACCCATGTCAAGAAAGATGAAATTGATGAAAATGGGTTTTAAGACATGAAAGGAGAAACTGAGGATTTAGAGATAATCTTTTAGGGTGATGAAATCCATTGTAAATTGCTTGAGAGTAGAGCATATAGATATGAATCGAATTAGATTAAAGTATACATGATGAGTTATGATTAGTAGTGCTTGAGATTGAAGCTTATGAGATTATTATGATGTTCAATAGCTTTGAGAGTGAAGAATGTAGAATGACCATGAGATATTGTACCTTGAGGGTAAAGATTATGTTATGAATTGTTGTCTATTGATGTAATTGTTGTGGAAGAGATAGTTCTCACTTGAATTGCTTATGTTGATATGTGAAAGGCTTTCTCACATTGAAGGATTCTAGGTTTAAAGGAGTGCTCACCTAAAATGAATCTAGACTAAAGACTAAAATTGATGAGGCAAGAAGTGATCACCCGTGACCTCTAGATTAGTAGGATATGAGGTGATTTCCCATATTCCTTGGAGAAGAGTAAGAGGCGACTACCCTTATTCCCTAATGTTGGACATGGATGAAAGTACCCATGATCCCTTAATGAAAAGATGTGGAGGTGAATACCCGTATCTTATAATAAAAAGATGTGGAGGCGAATACCCGCATCTTATAATGAAATGATGTGGAGGATAATACCCGTGTCATATGATGATTGGGCATGAAGGCGAATACCTATGATCCCAATAAGATGGACATGGAGGCGAATACCCGTGACCAATTAAGCAACGCAATAGTCTTAGCCTTAATAGGAAGGAAAGGGGGTGATTTCTCCATGTCTATAAAAGATAAGCTAATGATGAGAATGAGGAATGATGAGCTTTGATGATGGCCTAAGGTGGCGTACTATGATGAGTAAGGCGAGTGGTGGATTACCCATGTCTTGGCTAAGTATGCTTGAGCTTACTTCAAGGAAGTTTGTAAGTATGTTTAAGTTGAGGATTGTATGTGAGGACAAATTAGCTTGGATTGTAGCTTGAGTTTCCCTCCTTGATATGTATTACTAGAGGTGATGACCCAAGGCTTGACTAAGGGTAAATTGAAGTTGCGAAAGAAGTGTTCCTCTTATATTATAATGATTTATGTGCATTGATTATGCTTATGACTTATGTTGTTATCTCTTATGATTATGGTATATGTATTATGTTGACTAATGCCTATGGTATTCTTATGTTGATGATTTATTCTAGTACATGTTTGTACTAACACATACTCTTGCATAAATTTCTTATCAAAATGTATCGTCCGGCGACATCGATTCTCACACTCGTGGCTAGATTCATAGTTGATCAAGGAGTGAAGATTTCGTGAGTTCTCATAGCATTCGAGAATTTGATCACCACTTTCCCTTATGTCTTTCTTTTATGTTGAAATATTGTATGGGCTGTGTCCCATGATTTATTCATGTTGATTAGATGGTTTGAGAAAATTGTATTAGACTTCTGCTCGTTTTATAAAAGACTTTGATTGTATTGGAAATATGTTTTAAATTTCCGCACTATTTTCAATTACTTTATGTTATGATATGCTAAGTGGCTTGTACGCCTTGTTACATCTAGGGGGTACCCCTGGGTCGTGACAAATTTGGCTGGATGACTTCACCTTTTGAAAGCATTTTTGCAATCATCTTCACCTCTTCTCAAGTTCTTTTCTTTCTTTTTCATTTGATAACTCACACTTTGACTTTTCACTCAATTTATTTGGAATCCCCTTTATTTCTTCACTTCTCTTTTTCTTTTTCATTTTTCCAAAGCATTTTCATCACATTGACTCTCTTTCTTCTTCTTTTTTATGGAGGGGTTCCTTCTTTTTATAACAAACCTCAAAGTTGAGTCTCATTTCATCTTTCTTTGCCCTTCACTTGTATTTCATTTCTCCTTCCTTTCTACACCCCCAACTTAGGCTGACCTAAGTTTGCTATTCAAACATAACAATGTTTTCAAATGGATTTTAGGTGGGAAGGTAGGGACAATTTGGTTCAAGAGGTTTTGTTTTGGTTTTGCCAACAAATGGGTTAGGCTAAAATTGTGCCAAATAGATGCATAACAAGGTAGTCAGAAAATATTATGGACATTTGGGTTCCCTCTGTGAATTGTTGCCGAAGAGCACGCCTCACATTCACCAAGATTTAAATAATCGGACTAACAAGGAAAATTTTAGGACGACACACAAATGTTTTCAAGTAAGAGCTGACCACACATGTCACTTCAAAATACACTCATTTAATACATCCCGAAAGCGTACTTGTGATGTTCATTGCAAGACTCATATCAAAACGCAGCTAGTCAACAAAAGATTCAAAGAGATCACTCAAAAGTGCAACCACATCGATTTCATTCTCGCAACACCAACTCTTAACATCATGCTCATCATATTTACTATTCAATACATCGATATTGAACACAATCAATCCTCCAATCCTTATCAATGAAAACTTAAATCATTTCACGATTTTCAAAACTAACGTGGGGTTGCGAAATCAAGATAGAACAAAAAATATAAAAGAGATCAACTCAACCAAAACAAACACTATTATATAAACAAAAATAAACTAATACAATCATCCAAAACTAAAAGCAACAAAATAAAATCAAAGAGGGCTATTGGCTCAAAATCCGTCACCCGACCAAAAATAAACAAGTAGTGTCCTCAATCCGATGATTATAAAAGTATAGGAAACCTAGATAGAAGGGTCCCCCTGACAGGCTATGCCCGTGGAGCACTCTCATCTAGAGTCTCTGGAAGGGAAGCATCATCTTGGGCTTCAGTGCCTGGAAATAGGATCACCGGAGGCAGTAGTGAAGTCTGAATTAGGGCAGCAGGGCCCGACACAATACTTGCAGGAATTCTAGAGTCTGAAGAGACTCCACTCGTACTAATTGTTGAAGTCTCCTGAAGGGATCTCTCAGGTTCACCTGAAAAATGACCTCCTCGGTCTCTTGCATATTTGTCAAAGTCTGTGAAATCCCATGTTTTTTGCTCCTCAACTCCTCCTTGTCTGTCTCCTCGGCCAAATAATCCTCGACACTCTCAACATCCTCATCAACATCCAAATTAACACTCGCACCTATCTCAGGCTACACAATAGGAGTAGGCTCACTACTAGGAATTTGTGGTGGCATGGAGGTAGGTTAAACATATAGGGGAACCTCACCCCATAGCATCAATATGTCTGTGAACTGCAACTAAGTCACCTCTGCACGCAAGGTAGCAAGCTCATCTCTCATGGTCTATAGTGCACCAGAACTGCTCTAGGCCTTTTCATGAGCCTCTAATCTAGTAGTGAGGTTATCCAACCTCACACCATGGTTGTCAATAAGCCCTTCAAACCTAACCACTCTATCCCTCAAAGGAGCCAGGGCCTTCTCAATCGCCCTATCAATGGGGGATGGGCGATAGGAGTGGGCTTATGCCTAGAAGCTACAACAACAACAGATGCAGTACTAACAGGAGAAGCAGAAGCTGAAGGCACAGTAGAGGATAGAGATATACATGCCTATTCATAAGAAGGAGAACATGTGCTGGCCTCTGATTCTAGGGTAGCGGGATCTACTATGTGCGTAGTATCTAGAATTTGTAGCTTCCTCCAAACTACATCATCCTGCAAATACTCAGCCTCAATTTTCTGAATGTCAAAGGAAGAGGCAGTTTGATACTCACATCAGTTTCCCTCCAAAGGGAACTTCTGCTCTCTCACACAACTAAGTGATGAAAACCAGGAAAGGAATGGAGGTCTGCTCTTGTCGAGCCTGCAGAAACATCTCCTCCACGATGATGGTATAGACATTGATATGCTCATTTTCAATGATATTGCCCACTAGATCTACCTTTGGGTGTCCAAGTATTGATTCATTTTGGAACGGCATGATGTTGCTGCTAATAAACCTGAAACAGTACCGGGCAATAATGTTAATATTCTCTATCTTTGCACCCTTAGCCAACCAAGAGGGAGAAGAATTATTAGATACGAAGGGTAGTCACTCATGACTCTTTCAATCGATAGTCTACGCTCCTACAAAATAATTCATTCTTCTTGTATGTTGAGCCTATTCAAGGTTCTTGTTGCTATTATCGGGAGAACACAGGAGGCACAAGTTGGATCTTGTGGAGGAGACTCTAACTTGGAGGAAATATTCACCTGCTTTATGGCAGTATGTTTTTGAACTTTCCTACCCCTGTTGGTAGGGGTTTCTGGATTGACTTGTTTAGCAAGAGGAGCCTCCGAGGGACATTTCCTTGTGTTTCTTCAGAGGAGGAGGAGGAGGAGGGAAGTCCATGTCTGACTTTGTGTCTGATGTTTCCACTTGCTTTCCTCTTGTTCATTCCATAATTTGAAAAGCATACATTTAAATATAGGATTTTTGAAGGTTAGTTGAAATGAAACTCATTTTGAATCACTGTTCAAAAACTATCATAAGGCTTTCCTAACGAGAAGGGAGATCGCCTACTAAGATCGGCGAGATCTGGTTAGCTCGTGAAATTAGATAGTAGCAAAAATATCAGCAATCAGACACAAAGGGCGGATTTAATTCAAACTTGGCGAATCGGCGAGTTGGTTTCGATGGGCTTAGACAAGTCCGTCAAAAATGATAGTTTCGTTTTAAAAGAAACAAGCATCAAAGGTGATTTCCACTTCAACTCAATGATTCCCCAAAGGTTTAGGTGGACTAAGACAAGCCCGCCGAATGGGATAGTACCTAAGGTAATATATATGCTAAAGAAGGCGAGCTAGCAAGCTAAGACAAGCCCGCCAAACAAGAAGCGTTCAGCCAAGTGCCTAATTTTATTGCTAAACTCAACATACGTGACAAATACGAGTCATCAAACTTAATTACCACCAACATATATGCTTATCTACCCATGGGTACTCAGACTTCCCCCAGATATTGCTAAGTATTGTTCAAATTGATTATTTGCCCTTAAGAAAGTCGTCACTTTGTCTATCATTGGGCAAAATCATGCAATCGGGTCAACACCAGGTTACTCAAACTTTACCCACATTAAATTTGACTCAGAACAAACATTAGTATCAGTTCAATTTCAAAATTTAACCAACACAATCAAGATCAGCATTCTATAGGCACATACAAACAAATAACTCATGGGTACATTCAATACGTACAATAGAAAGCTACCCACTATAATCTAACAACCAATATCAACCCAAGGCTTCAATCCGACACCCACAATACAAATTAAAGCTCAAAATTCTCAAAAAAAATTAAAACCAAGCTTAGTATGAAGCACAACTCGAGAATAACAAGGAAATGGGGTTGGGTTAACAGTCAAAGCAAGAAATGCACTCCTGGAACTTCAAAATCACACACTCACGACTCACAAACACTCAAATGATGCAATGTAAGAGAAAAGAGATGAAAAGACTTGAGGATATCAAAGGGGTTTAATTTTTGAATTTGAAAAGACCCTTGGTCTTTTTATATCAGGCTCGTTCGGAGGTCATGACTAACGTCATCGAACGTTTTTGGAAAATCACCAATTGGAGCTCAAGCTCACTGAACATGCCTGAACAAAACACCAAACCTGAAGGCTGGGTTGGTGGACCCGATGCAGTCCACGTAGCGTACTTCGGTGGATCGCCTTTTGGTGATCAGAATGTATAAACTGATAGTACACTTTTCCACTTGATCAAGGTCAAAAGGCATACAAGGATAGGTCCTCTCAATAACTTCGGTGGATCAACTTTTAGGTTTTGGTATCACCTAATTTTCCCCTTTTCAACCTTTCAACTTCTTCTCAACCTGCACTAACAAAGCACATTATTAAAATAAATAAAAACAAAAGTAAAGACTTAGGTTGCCTCCTAAGAAGCACATCATTTAACGTCATGGCACGACATAGTTCTCAATTTCTCGACATTCATTCTTGGGATTTAGGATGGTGTCACTGGCACAATTGGGTTTCCAGTCGCTTGATAGATATCGAATGAGAGGTCATTGTTTGAGATAAAGTGGAGAACTCATTTTTCAAGTCCTTCAACATTTTGTTAGATCCGTCAACCTTATAAAAGATCTTTGTACACATTTCCTTGGTTTTGTTTTCTTCCTGCCTAGCTGGGTCTTTTGGTCATTGATGATCTTTGGGAGGCCCATAACTATCTTTGTTAACCTCTCTATCTTTCCAGTTTCCACCTCACCAATATTTGCAACCACCATGTCTATCCTTGTTCAATCCTTTGTTTCCACTTTGTCATTGATAATTGGTGTGAGAACCCCCCATTTGGTTTCCCAAATATTGAACTTCCTCAATATATAATACGTTAAAACTTGCATCATCCGAGCATTGCCCGTTGTTGGTTCCAACTGTATTTACAGGCTTAAGTCCACCTCTCATGACATGTTTTGCCTACAAATCAATATGGGTCATCATTTTGGCCATGTTTTCATCTTGTTCATGGTCTTTATCAATTTGTTCCATCCTCATGCCAACCTGTAGAGTAGGAACATTGCCTTCTCTACTATTCCATGCTCAGTTAACTTTGGTCATGTCATCTAGAACCAAAGCAACCACATCATACATTTGTCTCGTTAATCCACCTTGTACTAACTGATCAACTGCACCTTTATTGACTGAATCAAGGTTGCAATAGAAGTATTACAACAACAAATTTTCCAGAACACCAGGTGTCAGACATTGCAAAAGTAGTTTCCTGAACCTCATTCAAGTCTCATATAGATTTTCACCTCCAATACGCTTGAATTTTTTTATCTAGGTTCAAAGTTTAACCATCTTCGAGGGTGTAAAGAATCATTCAACTCCTCGCACGAAGTGATAGAATCATTTGGAAACTGTGCCAACCATCTTGTAGCTTCACCCATTAAAGAGAACGGGAACAACCTCAACCTTAGGGATTATTGAGACATATTCTTCAATACAAATGGTCACATACCTCTATAAAGTTCCTAAGGTGTTCATGGGGATCCTCATTAGCTAGTCCCAAACTTCCTTTCATTTGCAACAATTGTAGCATTGTTCCGTTATGTGAAACATAGCCCTCACGGCTGTGGGAGGTATCCGGATGGCTCCCGTGGTTTGAACAATATTCACAAGCATATCATTTAAATCACCCATGTTGTCATGTATACCATAGGGTCTATCGTTGTCACTACCGTGGTTACTCATTGTATTAGACATGCAAACGAGCAAATAACAACACAACAAAATAATCTACTAAAACTAAAAAAAATTACAAACTAATTTCTTAATTAGAGTTCTTAATCACCACTCCCTGGTAGAGGCGCCATTTTTGATAACTCTCAAATGTCCTCCTTAAAACAAATTAAATGGGACAGCGGTCGTAGTTAGTAAAAATTCAACAAAGGGTTGGGGTCGAATCCCACAGGGAATGGCATATTGTAGAGAATTCATATCAAGAAATTTGGACTGTAAAGTTGCTTATTTGTAATAATAACAATAATTGGATGGATGATTCCACCAATTTAATAAAAATATTTTTTTATCAAGTGTCACAATTAAACTCAATATTTGGAGAATTTAAGAGTTAACAAGTAATCTAGGGGTGCGGGGATTGGAAATCAATGTTACATAGGGGTAATTGTGTTTCTCTATAGTGATGAATATCCGTGAATAGGCTAGAACATCTTCAATGACGCTAATCATCTTTTGAGCTCAAAGCATCTATGCATAGAATCTCCTTTCGGTCTCTTCTATATGCTAATCTAAACAACCCAAAACCATACTTTATTCTCTCTTTCGATGCACACATAGAAAAAATAGATCCGACCCATAACCTCTATATTTAAGCAAGTTACACACATCAAACCTAAATTTATAATATTGGACTAATTATCCAGTCCAATCAACTAGAGATCAGAAGCAGGAATTAAGTTTGAAACCTTAACCCATAAATTAACACAATGCTAATTAGCCCAATTTCATGTATGAACAATAAAAAAATAGAGCATAGCATAATACCCACTACATTAAATCAACACCCAACCCATAATCGCACCCCTAGATCTTGCGGTTTTAGCCTCCCATCACAAAAAGCAAAGAGATTATACCTTCCATGAAAGCAGCCATGGGTAACATAAAATTAAGGAATTACAACTAAACACACTTTGGATTCAACATTAATTTTTCAAATTCAAGAACAAAAGTTGAAAAACCTCAAAAACTAGAAAGTGTTCTTCACAAGGTAAAGTTTCTCTCTCTATCTTAGTATCAAAACATAAAAACTCTCAAACTAGGAACTGGAGAACTCACCACACTAATATCTCTCCTTTGGGGTATTTATAGTTACCTAAAATTTGGCCCAAAAACACAATGCGTGTCTATTCAGCGACATTAGTCAGGTTTGTCGAGCTCGTTCGGTGAATCACCACATGTACATCTGCTCACCTTTTCATGCTTTGGGCTTCGGGTGTTTGAACCTCAGTCACCGAACTCGTTTGAGTCTGCCTTTCACGTTTGGCACATCACCGAGTACCACCTGAGTTCACCTTTAGAGCTTTCAATTTTTCCCTTTGAACTAACATTTTAGGTTATGATTAGCAAGGTCCCCTTTCTTATTCAGCACATCGCCTTCTAATTTGGAGATCACTGACCCATCTCGATATACATAAGTGTTATACACTGTAATTTTGGTTGAGGTCATGCTCACTAGGTGATCCACCTTTGTCGTTTGGAGATCATTAATGTATAGTTTGCACTTCTTTTTGCATTTTTTGGTCATTTTTTCAAACATCAATCCTTGTCTTGTTGATTAGCCTTCATAGGTGTAAATCATCAACATATCATAATAATATGACAATATTAGGCATTGAGGACACTAATTATTGAGCTATACAGACCTCAAATGAGTGTAAATCTACCAAACATCAGCCGTTTAAGGCAACCTTGATTGAGGGCCCATCTGTATGGCCCCCTTCACGGACTTTTAAGGGCTAACTGGTCCATATAGGCATCCATATAAGTCACATGTATGCTTTTTAAATTAGGGCTAGTTTGGTCATTTCCTATGCGTTTAGTACCTAATCTATGTCGTTTTAACCCCTATTCTAAGCACTATATAAGTGTTTTATGTCCTAAAACTACTCATTCTAAATCATTCACCTAAATCCTAAATTTCTCTCTATGCTCATCCCCAAAATCATCTCTAAAGATAAGGAAGAAAAGGCTAGGATTTCACTTCAAGAACTTCAATTCACCATAGCTATTGGGCTTTGATAACTAAGGGTATGCTAGTATTCACCAATAAAGTCCTTTCCTCAATTGGGTTCCCAAGATCTTCCAATTTTATAAGTTCAATTTTCAATTCAAAGTTATGGTTTTATTAAATCTTCATAGGTAATCTTCAACTATTATTTTTTTATTAATTCCTATCTTCTAATGTATGAATTGAAGTATTTACATGATTTTGAGATAAATTCACATGAACCTATGCATGGTCCGTACTTTTGACTATGAACACATGATGAAGCTAATGAACTACGAAATATGAATTTATGAAGATGTGCATGTTTTTATGAAATTGATGTTAATGACTTGAGGATGCTTTTAGATGAAAGTATAATTGTGATTTTGAATGGTTTTCTCACATGTTACTACGATCATGATTGTGAAAGGGTTTCTCACATAAGTATTCACAAGGTTGAAAGATTTTCTTACCTAAGTTGAATCAAGATTGAAGAGCTATTCTAAATGACTTTCAGCTTGGATTGGTAGCTTAATTGTGCCTTTCCATGGATGATGAAATGAATATTATTACTTACTATTCCATGGGATTTTACTTAGCATTGAGAGGATATTGAGATGGAGGTTCTCCCGTTAGTAAAGCCTAGGTCTCAAGTAGCAATCTCATTGTCCATAACTACGTGCCCCCGTAGGATGTCTTAGTTAGTGGATCCACATAAGCTAGAAGTTTATGGTCCTTACCTTGGCAAGTAGAATATCTTCTTTAGGTGTGGGGTAGACACCGAAATCCATGTTTAGCTCACATAGTTTATGTCGGTTAATGGTAAACTTCACACAATAATGATCTAAGTTACTTTCAAAGTATTTCACAATGTATTTTAAACATGTTAAGATTGCATTGACCATGATTATTACTTGTGTTTTCTAACCCTTTTATCTTAAAATTTAGCTTTTTCATTGCATTTCATGAAAAGTCCTTTTTTCATGATTCATACATTTTATGCATTGTTATCATACTTAATAAGATCCATGTACTAATGCATACTTGTGCCTACATTATTTCACTAATTTTGGGTCTGACGCTCCTACTTCACACACTTATTGCTAGTTGATATCTATCTTGGTATTCAAAGATTGGTGAGTCTTCATGTTCTGAGGACCAAGACACTTTTACATGTTTTTCTTTATTTCAGTTTTCAGACAATGTATGTAATGTATGGGTTACGTCCCAACCACTTCTATGATGTACTAGATGGCTTGTTGAGACTATATTAGACTTCCGCATTGTCAAACTCTTTTATGATATAAGATTGCTACTTTTGAAATTTTTATTTCTATTATCTTGTATGATGTATGTTAAGTGGCTTGTGAAGGGACTCTTGGGATTCTATAAAACATGTAATAACTAGGGTATAATTTGGGTAGTGACAAACTTGGTATTCAGAGCACAAGGTTTAATAAGGTCCTAGGATGTCTCACAAGACATATCGAGTAAATTCTTGTTCATGAGTTTGAAACGCGCCAAACTTCTGAATATGAGGTTAAAAGATATTTAGGAAACTCCACTTCTTTCATAATTCTAAAGTCATGCAATAGAGTTACACTCTATATGTCTTTCTCCTAATCCTTATCTGATGCTTTTAAGGATATGGACCCTCGAAGAGCGCAATTAGAAGGAATGCATGTGAGAATGTGGAACAAGAAGCTCCTCATGTTTTGGCTGACCTTTTGGCCGAACAAGTGACTAATGTGGAGTTCTGAGTTGCTTTTCAAGTATTCGCGCAGGCCATGATGGCTCAAGCCAATAGGGAGGTTTTGGTTCACATGAACCCAAATGTGGGTACGATGGCAACTAGAGTGAGGACTTTTCAAGAATGAATCCTCTAGAGTTTCATGGTTCCAAGGTTGTAGAAGATCCTCAAGAGTTCATCGATGAGTTGCATAAGTTTTGATGATCATTGGAGTGACACTGGTGGAAAATCTGGAATTGGGCGCTTATCCACGTAAGGGTGTTTCTCAAGTTTGGCTCAACCAATTCAATAAAGAGATAGCGGTTGATGTGGGTCCTCCAAATTGGGAAAAGTTTAAGGTTGTTTTCCTTTATTAGTTCTTTTCCCTTGAGATGTGGAGGCAAAGGTACTAGAATTCATCAACCTTCGTCAAGGAAATATGAGTGTAAAGAATTATGCTTTGGAGTTCACTCAATTGGCTAGCTATGTACCAACTATGGTTGTTGAATCTAGGGCAAAGATGAGTAAGTTTGTTTCGAGTGTGTCCAAAATGGTCGTCAAGGAATGTCATACCGTCATGCTCATTAAGAAAATAGATATTTCTCATTTGATGACTCATACTCAACAAATTGAAGTTGGTAAGCTTAAGGAAATGTCTAGGGAGTCAAAGAGGGCAAAGATTCGTGATGGTGACTTCTCACATTTGAGGTTGGATGTACATAGTCTTTTTAGATTCTAAAAAGCATTTTTAAGTCAAATTTTTTCTAATACTCCGGTTTCGAAGTTTAACAAAGATAGGGTGGCTAACCCTAATCCTTAAGAAGAAAATGGTGGTGGACCATTTTTGTCTACTTGTGCTAAGTATGAAAGAAAGCATGATGGTAAATGCTTAGCCAGTACAGATGGTTGATTTAGTTGTGGTAAGAGTGGTCACAAGGTAAGGGATTGTCCATCACATACTATTAAGGGAAGAGATGGTAGGCAAGTTTCATCTAGTGGATCGATTTCAAGTCCCCAAAGCAAAACCGATTCTATGAACTTTAAACTCAACATGATCAAGTGGGTTCTCCCGATGTGGTTACCGATATGTTAAAAGTCTTCCTTCTTGATTTTTATGATTTTCTTCATCCCGATGCTACTTTGTCTTTTGTGACGCCATATATGGCTATGAGATTTGATGTTTCTCCGGATGTGTTGGTAGACCTTTTTCTGTCTCTACTCCTATTGGTGAATCTATTGTGGCTAAAAGAGTCTATAGAAATTATCTCGTCTCTTTATCCCATAGAGTCACTCATGTTGATCTTGTAGAGCTTAACATGTTGGATTTCAATTTTATTCTTGGTATGATTGGCTCCATTCTTGTTATGCTTATGA
Organism: Solanum etuberosum; assembly: GCA_029582245.1. Lineage (NCBI taxonomy): Eukaryota > Viridiplantae > Streptophyta > Magnoliopsida > Solanales > Solanaceae > Solanum > Solanum etuberosum. The sequence goes on along the minus strand of JAJONR010002293.1, from coordinate 30,560 downwards.
TGATTGTAGAACCCAAGTGTTAAAGTTTCAGTTTCCAAGTGAGCCCATCCTAGAGTTGAAAGGGGGAAATTATATGCCTAAGGGTTAGTTTGTCTATTGTCTTAAAGCTAGAAAAATGATTTCTAAGGGTTGCATATATCATCTTTTCTGGGTTATATGGATTCCAAAACCCCTAATCTTGAGTCGGTCCCTGTAATAAATGAGTTTTTGGAAGTGTTTCCTGTGATCTACCCGGTGTTTATCCTAAAAGTGAAATAGACTTCGGTATTATCCTTCTCCTAGATATGAAACCTATCTTTATTCCTCCTTATCGTATGGCTCCGACATAACTTAAGGAATAAAGAGAGGCAACTGAAAGATTTGTTTGATAAGGGTTTAATCCAACCGAATATCTCTCCTTGGAGTGCTCCAGTTTTGTTTGTTCGCTAGAAAGATAGCTCACTAAGCTTGTGTATTTTGACTATCAGCAATTGAAAAAGGTTACCACTAAGAATAATTATCCTCTTCCAAGTATTGCTGATTTTTTTTACCAACTCCAAGGAGCGAGTTACTTCTCTAAAATTGGCCTCCAGTCGGGTCATCACCAATTGAAGATAAAAGATAGTGACATTCCGAAGATGGTTTTTCGAGCACGGTATGGTCATTATGAGATTTTGGTAATATACTTTGGATTGACTAATGTTCTGACCGCATTTATAGACTTTATGAATAGAGTTTTTAGAGAATATCTTGGTATGTTTGTGATTGTTTTTATTGAAGACATCTTGATTTACTTATGGAGTGAGGATGAGCATGCCGATCATTTGAGGATTGTGTTGTAAGTACAAAAGGACCGACAACTATTCACAAAGTTTAGTAAATGCGAGTTTTGCTTGAGATCTGTTGCTTTGCTTGGTCAGATTGTTTTTGGTAAGGGTATTGAAGTATATCCTAAAAAGACAGATGTGGTTAAGAATTAGCCAAGAACCCTATCCCCTTCGTATATTTGAAGTTTCTTGGGTTTGGACGGTTTTATCGAAGGTTTAAGGAAGGGTTTTCTTCGATTGCCTCTCCATTGACTACATTGACCCATAAGAAGGTTAAGTTCTTATGGTCGGAAGCTTGTTAGAAGTGTTTCCAAGAGTTAAATGATAGACTTACCTCAACTCCTATATTGACTTTACTAGAGGGATTAGATGGTTTTGTGGTTTATTTTTATGCTTCATAGATTGGTCTTGGTTTTGTTTTGATGTAGTATGAAATATTTCTTATGCTTCAACGCAACTTAAGATTCATGAAAAGAACTATCTTACCCATGATATGGAATTGGCGGCAGTTGTTTTTGCCTTAAAGATTTGGAGGAATTATTTGTATGGAGTGAATGTTGATTTTTTCACCATCAACAAAAGATTGCAATATGGGTTCAAGCAAACGGATCTAAATCTTCGCTAACGTAGATGGATAGAACTCTTAAAAGACTATGACATTAGTGTCCCTTATCACCCAAACAAAGCTAATGTGGTGGCCGATTCCTTAAGCCGGTTGTCAATGAGTAGTGTTGCACATATTGAGGATGTCAAGAAATAATTGGTTCATGATGTTCATAGACTAGCTCGGCTAGGTCTTCATTTGGTAGATTCGAATAAGGGTGGTGTTGTTTTTCAAAATGATTCGGCATCATCTTTTATGTCAAATGTGAAAGTCAAGCAAGGTCTTGATCTATTTTTTGTTGAATTGAAGGAAGTGGTGCTCAAAAAGTCCATAGAGGCTTTCTCCCTGGGGGAGATGGTGTGCTTCGATATCAACATCATTTGTGTGTTCCTAATGTTGGTGACTTAAAATCATAAATTTTATCGGAAGCCTATAGTTCTCGGTATTCCATTTACCCGGGAGCCACAAACATGTACCATGACTTGCAGGAGGTCTATTGATGGAATGGGATGAAGAAGGATATTGTGGAATTTTCGGCTAAGTGTCCTAATTGTAAAAATGTGAAAATTAAGCATCACAAGCAAGGAGGTTTGTCCCAAGATATTAGTATTCCTACTTGGAAGTGGAAATATTTGAGTATGGACTTTATTGTTAGTTTAGCCCGCACCCAGCGGCAACATGACTCGATTTGGGTTATTATGGATCATATGAAAAAGTTGACTCATTTCGTTCCCGTCAAGGTTTCTTATTCAGCAGGATTATGCTAAATTATATCTAAATAAAATGGTTAGGTTGCATGGAGTGCCCCTATCCATCATCTCTGATCGGAATACCCAATTAACTTTTAAATTTTTGAAGTCTCTCTAAAAGTGTCTTCGTACTCGTGTCAAGCTTTTACGGCCTTTTATGCCCAAACGATGGGTAAGCAGAACGTACAATCAGAACTTTGGAAGATATGTTGAGGCCTTGTGTGATTGACTTCAAGGGTAATTGGGATGTCATTTGCCTTTGATTGAGTTCACATATAATAATAGTTATCATTCAAGTATTGCTATTACTCCATTTGAGGTTCTTTATGGTAGAAGGTGTAGATATCCTAAAGGTTGGTTTGAAGTAGGTGAGATCGTTTTGATATGTCGCGAGTGAGTTCATGAGGCTATGGAAAAGTTTTAGATTATTAGAGAAAGGATGAAAAGGACTCAAAGTTGAAAAAAGTCTTATGCTGATGTTAGACGAAGATATCTTGAGTTTGATGGTAATGATTGGGTTTACTTGAAAATTTCACCTATGATTAGTGTAATCAGGTTTGGAAAAAAAGGGAAGTTAGGTCCCCGATATGTAGGCCCATATAGAATTTTGAGACGTATTGGGAAGGTTGCTTATGAACTTGATTTGCCTAAAGATTTAATATCGGTACATCCAGTATTTGATGTCTCTTTGTTGAAAAAATGTGTTGGAGATCCAACATCTATTGTACCATTAGATAATATTGGTATAAAGGAAAGCCTTTATTAGGAAGAAGTTTAAGTTGAGTATTTGGACCGACAAATTCAAAGGTTGAGGAACAAGGAGGTTGCATCCGTAAAGGTGTTGTGGCGGAATCAAATCGTTGAGGGTTTTACTTGGGAGGTCAAGGCCGATATGTTGTTCCAATATCCTGATCTCTTTCCCTCCATTCGTAATCTAGATTTAGGTATTTAGCTCCTAATAGTTCTTTCTTTTGGATTCACGTATCTTAGTCGTTCTCATGTTTCCATATGCATGCATGTGTGTTTTATGAAATTATGTTTTGAGTATGTTTTAGCTTGGAGTCAATTTTCCTCCTTGATTTTATGCATTTGATGAATTTTATTTCATGATTGGGTTGTTAGTTTCTCTCATATTTCCTTCGTGCTCACTTGAGTCCCATTCGAGAATGAAAATATTCCCAAGGGGGAGATATTCTAACACTGTGACGTTAAGGAAAGGTACAATGGCTTGAACTAGTAGTTCCACAGGTCTAGACTGACCATGAACTATCCATGGTTGCCTAAATGGTTCGTGAAAGGGTTCATTGGCTGTTTCAGGGATGTAGGTTGGTCGTTTAAGGCAACCTTGATTGATGGATCATCAATACAGCCTCCTTCACGGACCGTCAAGGGATAAATGGTCCATGAAGGCTTCCATATAAGTCACCCATCATCTTTTTGAGTCAGAGCTAGTTTGGTCATTTCCTATGCATTTAGTACCTAAGATATGTCATTTTAACCCCTTTTCTAAGCTCTATATAAGTGTTTTAAGTCCTTAAACTATCCATTCTAAATCATTCCCCTAAATCTTAAATTCCTCTCCAAGTTCATCCCTAAAATCCTCTTTAAAGCTAAGGAAGAAGAAGCCAGGTTTCACTTCAAGATCTTCAATTCACCATGCCTATTGGGCTTTGATCACTAATTTATGTTAGTATTAACCAATGGAGTCCTTTCGTCCATTGGGTTCCCAAGATCTTCAAATTTTACAAGTTCAAATCTCAATTCAAATTTAGGGTTTTATTCAATTTTCTTGGGTTATGTTCAACTATGATTTTGTTGATTAATTCCTATCTTCTAATGCATGAATTGAAGTGTTTATATGATTTTCTGTTGAATTCACATGAACCCATGCATGATCCATGACTTTTGAGTATGAACACATGATAATGCTTGTTAACTATGAAACATGAATTTATGAAGTTGCGCATGTTTTTATGAAATTGATGTAAATAACTTGAGAATTCCTTAAGAAGAAAGTATCAATGTAATTGTGAAAGGTTTTCTCACATGTGACTATGATCGTGATTGTGAAAGGGTTTCTAATATAACGACTCACAAGGTTGAAAGATTTTTTCACGTAAGTTGAATCAGGATTTAAGAGCTATTCTAAATGACTTTTAGCTTGACTTGGTAGCTTAATTATGTCTTTCTATGGGTGATGAAATGAATATTATTAATGATTATTCAGTGGGATCTTACTTAGCACCGAGAGGATATTAAGATGGAGGCTCTCCCGTTAGAAGAGATCGGGTCTCTATAGTAATCTTCTTGTCCCTAACTATGTGCCCCTATAGGATATCTTAGTTAATGGATTCATGAAAGCTAGAAATTGATGGTCCTTACCTTGGCAATTAGGGCATCTCTTTTCGGGGTGGGATACATCAGATTCCATGATTATCTCGCATGGTCTATGTCGGTTAATGGTAAACTTCCCACAATAATGAGCTAAGTTACTTTCAAAGTATTTTACCAAGTGTTTTGAAAATGTTAAGCTTGCATTGAACATGATTATGACTTATGTTTTCTAACCTTTTTTTTTATGATTTATCTTTGTCATTGCATGTCATAAAAAGTGATTTTTTGCATTATTTCATACCTTTTATGCATTGCTATCATACTTAGTACATTCCATGTACTAATGCATACTTGTATCTATATTATTTCACTAATGTAGGGTCTGACGCTCCTACTTCACACACTTGTAGCTAGTTGATCTCTCTCTTGAAATTCAAAGATTTTTGAGTCCTCGTGTTCTGAGGACCAAGACACTTTTAAATGTTTTTCTTTATTTCTTTTTTCAAACATTGTATGTGGTGTATGAGTTACGTCCAAACAACTTCTATTGATGTACTAGATGGCTTTTTGAGACTATATAAGAATTTCACTTTGTCAAAATCTTTTATGATATCAGACTTCTACTTTTGAAATCTTTAATTCTATTATATTGTATGATATATGCTAAGTGGCTTATGAAGGGCCTACCGGGGTTCTATATGTCATGTTACACCTAGGGTCTTCGTGACAACTTTACTTGATCCAGTGACTACCTTGTTGTTTGTTACTTCTTATATCGCCATGAGATTTGATGTTGGTCTCAAAATCCTCTCTAATCCTCTACATGTCTCTAATTCCCATGGGTGATGCTATTGTGGCTAAGAGAGTCTATAGAAATTGTCCTATTTTTGTTTCTCATGGAGTCACTAATCTTGATCTTGTATAGCTTGATATGTTAGATTTTTATTTCTCATGGGTTGGATGGGCTTCATACATCTTATGCCGATATAGATTCTATGACCCGATTGGTCACTTTCAAGGTTCCGAATGAACCTATCATGTCATGGGAAGGGGAAATTGTGTTCTTAAAGGTCAGTTAGTATCTTTTCTATAAGTTAGGAAGATAATTACTAAGGATTACATTTATCATCTTGTTCCGGTTAGGGATATATATTTCGAAACCCCTACTCTTGAGTGAATTCATATTCTAAATGTGTTTACGAAAATGTTTCTTGATTATCTTCTTGGTATTCCTCCCGAAAGGAAAATAGACTTTGGTATTGAGCTTCTTCCTGATATGCAACCTCCCGAAAGGAAAATACTTGAACCACTGAGTAACAGGACGGACCGTGAATGGACCGCAGGTGATGACCACAAAGGAGAACCATGGACCGTTGGCATGTACACGGTCCGTAGGTTGCTGTCGTTGATCAAAACCACGTCCAAACCGAAATTTCCTATATATTCTTTTCCTACTTGGTTTAGGATTTCTTTTCTATAAATATAAGTTGTATGTTTCATTTTTTGATTGTTAGACACTTTGGGATATTTTGTTTTGACTTTGAGGATTATTTTACAAACATCTTTGGCAATTAATTCTTGAAGCATGGTTTATGATATTTGGGTTTGATTTTCAATTGATGATTTCGGTATTCAATTATTGTAATTGTAAGTGTAACACCTCGAAAACCAGTAGGCTAACTAGAGCTAAAATGTGAGAGTTAACGTCAAGAGGGAAGGTCAAGAGCCAAGGAAAATGGGCAAGGGCCAAGGCAACGGGCTAAGTCTGCCCATTTTGGCCAAGGCACTGCCCACCAAGACCATGAGGGTCTTCACGACCCATAGTGGACACCACGAGTCGTGGTGCCACTTATGGAGGTGGAGGCAGTAGCCTCCTTAGGCTGCCTCAAAAATGGCCCCTCCATACGAGCCACTTCACGGCTCGTGAAGCTTTAGACGGCTCGTGGGACTGGTCTTGAAGATGCCTTAGGGGTTGAGGGTTGATGGCAAAGTGGCTTAGCCACTGCCTCAAGGTCCAAGAGAGGAACCATGGCTCGTGTCTTTCTCCACGGCTCGTAGAGCCCCTCGTGGAGATGCCTTGGGCTTGTGATCTAAAGGCAATGGTTGCCAAGCCACTGCCTCAAGACCACACATGGGACCACAACTCGTAGTCATGACCACGGCTCGTGGTGCCCCACGTGGTCCCTGACAGCTCACTTAAAGTGAGGAGTGTTTTGGGGATTTCGTTTTTGAGTCCTATCTAAGTGAAGTCGTTCTGCCTTACTTTTAAACACCTATATAATTATTTTTAAGTCAAAATACACCCATTCACCCCATTATTTCCCAAAACCCATATCAAATCCCAAAATAGTTCATCTTCTCCAAATATTCTCTCTCTAGAACTTCAAGGAAGAAGAAGAACAAACTGGAGCTAGGGGGTTCAAGAAGCTAGGGTTTCTACTCAAATTCCTTGGAATTCATCAATAAGGTATGGTAGCTCTTCATCAATGGGTAGAATCCATCCATGGAGTCCCTCGAAATCTCAATTTCAAACTAGTGATCTCCCCAAAAGCTAGGGTTTGACTTCAATCTCATGGGTTCCTTTCAAAAACGTTTCTAATGATTGATTTATGATGTATTATGATTGAATTGATGATTTATTGTTGATTTATGTTGAATTCACCAAAAAACCCATGAAACCCCCATATTCCTCAATTATGCACTTGTGATGTGGGTTTGTTGATTATAGAAGAAAGCTATGAGATTTTGGAAGTAGTGATTGGGTTACTTGAAATTATGAATATATCCATGTCTAATGTAGTAATTCAAGATGTGTTGATGCAATATGATCCATGGTCCTTGAAAGGCAAAGTATGTGAATTATGCATGATTATGAGAATGATGAATATTCTTGAAGAACACTTTGAGAGTAAAGTGATTATCATTATGATTGAATTGATGGGTTGTTGAAAGATTATCCTCATATATACACTTATGCATGCTTATGATATGATGTGAAAGTTTTTTTCACAATATGATGATTCTAAGGTTAAAAGACAATTCTCACCTAATTGAATCTAATGTACATAAAGACATGGACGGTGAAAGGTTATTCTCACGCATGATCTAATGAGCTATCCTAATGAAACAAGTTATGACTTAACATGAACTCTGTGGGAATCAATGCTTAGCACCGAGTGGATATTGTATATGAGATGGAAGCTTTTACCTCAGTGAGTCCGGCTTTCCAAATGGGTTCCTTCTACCTCAGTGAGTCCGGGTTCCCAAACCATGTATCTCTTGAGATGGAAACCTTCTACCTCAGTGAGTCTAGGTTTCTAGTAGCAATCTCCTTATCCCATAAACTATGTGCCCCCATAGATCTTTAGCTAGTGGATCCACCTAAAAGCTAACAAACCATGATCTTACCTTAGGCAAGTAGAAAAACCCTTTTCGGTATGGGTAACACCGGATTCCATGTAAAGCTCACATGGTCTATGTCGGTTAAGGCTTATTCCCACCATGATGAAATATGACCAAGAACATGAATTATAAACTATGGTTACTCAAGAAGCTTTACTTAGCATGGGTGGGATTATGGGATCTTATTCATGCATTGCACGAGTAGACTTTAAGGGTATTTATGGTATGTTTCCACTATGTTATGATGATCTATAGTTTGAATATGTTTATGATTTATGCTTTTGCACTAATCTTCTTGATTATTCTTAAACTTGGTAAAGTGCATGCTTTTCAACTAAAATGCCCTTTTTAGCATGTCTTCCTGATTTTATGCATGGCTATCATATTTAGTGTATTTTTGTACCAACGCATATTTTCCTACATTTTCCACAACTGTAGGGTCCGGTTCTTAAGGTGATCTTCTTTTGGTTCAAGCTTGGATTTGAATATTCTCCTTGCTTGTGGTGAGTCCTTATGATTCGAGGACGGGAGTTTCATTTTGTAGTTTCATTCTTGTATTTTAAAGTTGGATTATGTTGTATGGGTGTGACCCTATTTGATTGAAGTATTGTAATAGATGGCTAATTAAGACACGTCTAGACTTCCACTTTTCTTTATGAAAACTTTGGGACTTGAAATGCATTTTTACTCTTATTGTTCTAATGCTTTATGTTATGATATGCTAAGTGGCTTACATGGGGCCTCTCGGGGTTCTATGTGCCTTGTTATGTCTAGGGGGTACCCTTGGGTCGTGACAAACTTGGTAATCAGAGCACAAGGTTTAGAATGATTCTAGGATGATGTCTGATAAGCCACGTCTAGTAGAGTCTTGTTCATAAGTGTGAAGCGCGCCACATTTATGAATGAAAGGCTATAAGATGTTTAGAAAATTTCACTTTTTTCATTACTCTTAAGTCGTGCAATAGAGTTTAACTTTATAAGGTATTCCTTCTAATCCTTCTCTTGTGTCTTTAGGATATGAATACACGAAGGGATAACACTAGAAGGATAGAAGAGGAGATTGTGAATCAAGGAGCTCCTCCTCAAGATAATCAAGTTTCGGTTGATCCCGTGGTGGAGAATGTTACCAATGCGGAGTTTAGGTCGGCTATCCAAATCTTGGCTCAAGTCATTACGATTCAAGCCAATAGAGAAGTTGTAGCTCCGTTGAATGTGAACTCGGCTGCTTCAAGGGTTAGGGACTTTGCTCGAATGAACCCTTCCGAGTTTCATGGCTCCAAAGTGGGAGAGAATCCACAAGAATTTATGAAAGACGTTTACAAAATACTTGACATTATGGGGGTGACTTCGGTAGAGAAAGCGGAGCTAGTCGCTTACCAATTGAAGACTGTTTCTCAAGTATGGTATACTCAATGAAAGAACCATAGGTCGGTAGGAGCAGGCCTGGTTGAATGGGAAATGTTCAAATCAGCATTTCTTGATAAATTCTTTCCCCGAGAGTTGAGGGAAGCTAAGGCGGAGGAATTTAATACCCTTTGTCAAGGAAATATGAGCGTGAAGGAGTATGCCCTAAAATTCACTCAATTGTCCAAGTATGCTCCATCTATGGTGGTGGATTTGAGGGATTAGATGAGTAGGTTTTTGATGGGTGTGTCCGACTTGGTTGAAGAAGAATGTCGTACGGCAATTCTCCTTGATAATATGGATATCTCACGTCTTATGGTGTATGCCCAACAAATGGAGGAGTCAAAACTCAAGAAAAAGAATAGAGAGGTGAAAAAAGCTAGAACCGGCGATGGGAACTTCTCCAATACTAGGTCCGATGGGCAAGGTCGACCAAGATTTAAACAAAGGTTGTCCAACCAAGGCTCCTCTAGTGCTCCAAGGGTCAACAAAGATAGGGTTTCCAACTCTAAACCTCAAGGAGGCAATGGTGGTGGATCTTCTATGCCTAGGCCTACTTGTGCTAAATGCGGTAAGAAATATGATGGTAAGTTCCTAGTTGGCACGAATGGTCACTATGGTTGTGGGAAGAGTGGTTGGCATGAATGGTGACTATGGTTGTGGGAAGAGTGGTCATAGGATGAGTGATTGTCCAATACTTAAGGTTAAAGAAAGAGAGGGAAAGCAAGCTCCTCCTAGAGATTCAAACTCTGATTCTCCCAAGAAAAAGTGCTTTTATGCTCTTCAATCCCGAGATGACTAAGAGAGCTCCCCGGATGTGGTGACCGGTATGTTAAAAGTCTTTTCTATTGATGTATATGCTTTGTTAGATCCTGGTGCTACTTTGTCCTTTGTGACACCTTATGTGGCCATGAAGATTGATATGTTCCCTGAAGTGTTATTAGAACCTTTGTCGGTTTCTACCCTGGTTGGTGATTCTGTGGTGGCTAGAAAAGTTTATAGAAGTTGTCCCATTCCCTTGCCCCATAGAGTTACCTTGATGGATTTGGTGGAGTTAGACATGTTAGAATTTGATGTGATTTTAGGTATAGATTGGTTGCATGAATGTTATGCCTCTATTGATTTTAGAACTCTGGTGGTTAAACTCCAATTTCCGAATGAGCCTATCTTAGAATGGAAATGGGGAAATTCTATGCCTAAAGGTCAATTTGTTTCTTACCGTAAAGCTAGGAAGATGATCTCGAAAGTTTTCTTTTACCATGTTGTTAGGCTGAGGGATGTAGATTTTGAAACCCTTTCCCTAGAGTCGGTTCCGATAGTGAATGAGTTCCCAGAAGTTTTCCCCGATGATTTGCCCGATATTCCTGCCGAGAGGGAAATAGACTTTGGTATTGACCTTCTTACGGATACGTAACCTATCTATATTCCTCCTTATAGAATTGCTCCGGAAGAGTTAAAGGAGTTGAAAGAACAACTAAAGGATTTGCTAGACAAGGGTTTTATTTAACTGAGTATCTCTCCCTGGGGTACTCCGGTGTTGTTTGTTAGAAAGATGGATGGGTCTCTTAGAATTGGCATTGATTATCGTCAATTGAATAAAGTGACCATCAAGAATAAATATCCTCTCCCAAGAATTGATGATTTGTTTGACCAACTTCAAGGGGCTAGTTATTTCTCTAAGATTGATCTTCGTTCGGGTTATCACCAATTGAGGGTGAGAGGGGTTGATATTCCCAAGACAGGTTTCCGAACAACATATGGCCACTATGAGTTCCTAGTAATGTCCTTTGATTTGACTAACGCTACGGTGGCGTTCATGGACTTAATGAATAGACTGTTCCGATATTATCTTGACATGTTTGTGATAGTGTTTATCGATGATATTTTGATCTATTCAAGGAGTGAGGATGAGCATGTTGACCATTTGTGGGTTGTATTGCAAGTTCCTAAAGACCATCAACTTTTTGCAAAGTTTAGCAAGTGTGAGTTTTGGTTAAGGTCTGTAGCATTCCTTGGTCATATTGTGTCAAGCAAGGGGATTGAGGTAGATCCTAAGAAGACGGATATGGTCAAAAGTTAGCCTAGACCTCTATCTCCTTCCGATATTAGAAGCTTTTTGGGTTTGGCCGGTTACTATAGGAGGTTTGTTGAGGGGTTTTCCTCCATTTCTTCTCCGTTGACCGCTTTGACTCAAAAGAAGGCTAAGTTTGAGTGGTCTGAAACTTGTGAGAAAAGTATCCAAGAATTAAAAGATAGACTTACTTCCGGTCCGGTGTTAACCTTACCGGAGGGTACATATGGCTTTGTGGTGTATTGTGATGCCTGTAGAGTTGGGTTGGGATATGTGCCTATACAAAATGGTAAGGTGATTGCCTATGCATCAAGGCAACTTAAAGTCCATGAGAAGAATTATCCGACCCATGACCTTGAGTTAGCGGCGTTTGTGTTTGCCTTAAAAATAAGGAGGCATTATCTATATGGGGTGCATGTTGATGTGTTTACCGATCACAAGAGCTTACAATATGTGCTTAGTCAAAAGGACTTGAATCTTCGTCAACAAAGGTGGTTAGAGTTATTGAAGGACTATGACATGAGTGTCCTTTATAACCCCGGCAAAGCTAATGTGGTGGCGGATGCTCTTAGTAGATTGTCCATGGGTAGTGTGGCTTATGTAGATGATGGAAAGAAAGAATTGGTTTGTGATGTGCATAGGTTGGCCCAGTTAGGTGTTGAACTAGTGGATTCCCTCAAGGGTGGTGTCATGGTCCATAATGGTTCCAAATCGTCCTTTGTGATGGATGTGAAGTCTAACAAGGCCTTGATCCAATACTAGTCGAGTTGAAAGAGTTGCTACTCAAAAAGTATGTTGAGGCTTTCTCCCAAGGGGGAGATGGGGCGCTTAGGTACCAAGGTCCGGTATGTGTCCCGGATGTTGATGGTTTGAGGGAACAAATTTTAGAGGAGGCTCTTGGTTATCCATATTCTATTCATCCGGGAGCCACCAAGATGTACCGTGACCTACGGGAAGTCTATTGGTGGAACGGAATGAAGAAAGATATTGCGGGATTTGTGGCCAAATGTCCGAATTGTCAACAAGTTAAGGCCGAGCACCAAAGGCCGGGAGGTTTAGCTCAAGACATAGATATCCCAACTTGGAAGTGGGAGGAGATTAATATTGATTTTATTGTGGGTTTGCCTCGCACCCTAAGGCAACATGATTCTAGTTGGGTCATTATAGATCGGATGACAAAATCAGCCCACTTCATTCCCGTTAAGGTTTCTTTTTTGATGGAAGACTATGCCAAGTTTTATATAAGAGAGATAGTGAAGTTACATGGGGTTCCTTTATCTATTATTTCAGATCGGGGTACTCAATTTACTTCAGACTTTTGGAAGTCATTCCAAAAAGGGCTTGGTACTAAGGTTAAGCTTAGCACGACTTTTCATCCCCAAGCCGATGGGCAAGCAGAGCGTACCATTCAAACATTAGAAGATATGTTAAGGGCATGTGTTATAGACTTCAAGGGTAATTGAGAAGACCACTTGCCATTAATAGAGTTTGCCTACAATAATAGCTACCACTCAAGTATCGGTATGGCTCCTTTTGATGCTTTGTATGGTAGGAGATGTAGGTCAGAGTTGGTTGATTTGAAGTAAGTGAAATTTCTCTAATTGGTCCCAAACTAGTTTATGAGGCCATTGAGAAAGTCCGACTCATAAGAGAGAGGTTGAGGACGGCCCAAAGTCGGAAAAATTCTTATGTCGATGTTAGAAGAAGGGATCTAGAATTTGAGGTTATTGATTGGGTCTATCGAAAAATCTCACCTATGAAAGGTGTGATGGGGTTTGGCAAGAAGGGAAAACTTAGTCCACGGTATGTGGGCCCATACCAAATTTTGAAACGTGTTGAGAAAGTTGCCTATGAGTTAGATTTTCCAAATGAGTTGACTCCGGTTTATCCGGTGTTTCATGTTTCGATGCTCAAGAAGTGTATTGGAGATCCGACATCCATTATCCCCTTAGAAGGGTTGGGGGTTGATGAGAGTCTTTTATATGAGGAAGTTCCGGTAGAAATTCTAGACCGGCAAGTCAAAAAGTTGAGAAATAAGGAAATAGCTTTCGTAAAAGTTTTATGGAGAAATGATTTAGTTGAGGGTGCTACTTGGGAGGCCGACACTGATATGAAGTCCCGATACCCTCATCTCATTCCTTCTACTCCTATTCAAGATTGAGGTAAGTAAATCCTCTTGAGTTTTCTAATTTTGGGAGTCATGTGTGCTATAAGCGTTTTTCCATGATTTTCTTATGTTATGCATGTTCTTGAGTAATTCTTGTTTAGTAAGAAGATGAGTTTTTCATGATATATGTGTTCCTCATGTAGTTGTGCATTGAGTATGAGTTGCTTATTGACTTCATGAGATGAATTGATCAACATGCTTTTGTATGCTTTTGAGAGTAATTGCATATTGGCTCCATGGTGTTGTGTTGAGCATGTTTTTAGTTGGGGAAGGTAGTTCCCCCTATGATTATGAGAAATGTTGAGTTTTCATGCATAATGGGTTGTTGGATGTAGTTCCTACTTCCTTGTGTTGCATTGATTATGTTTGAGATTGAGTTGAAGTTTCCTCCTTTGAATTGTGCATTATTTTGATGTTGCATGCATGACGGGCTGCTAGTCTTGAGTCTTTACTCTCGTAAGGTGTCTAGATCATCATTCAAGGATGAATGTTCCCAAGGGGGGGATATTGTAACACCTCGGAAACTAGTAGGCTAACTAGAACTAAAACGTGAGGGTTAACGTCAAGGGGGAAGCTCAAGAGCCAAGGAAAATGGGCAAGGGCCAAGGCTGCCCATTTTGGCCAAGGCACTGCCCACCAAGACCACGAGGGTTGATGAGTCTGAGATTTGGACTCATATAGGGCTTTGTTTTGATAGATTTAATGTCCTCAAATGCCTAATTTATGCTATAAACTGATGTCAATGCCTTGATTTTCAGGTATATGGATTGAGGAGCAAAGCAAGGACACTAACAGGCAAAAAGGAACAAAACAAGCTGAAGAAATGAAGAAGGGAGAGCCTGAAGATCGCCAGAGCACTCAGCGTGTCGCCGAGTGGCTAATCTCACCGCCAAAAGTTCTAGTGTGCCAAGCCCTGAAGGAAGAAACCAAGTCGGCGACGAAAAGAAGCAGTCGGTGAATCGCCGAGTCGTTCCACGAAGAAAAGATAAATCGCACAAAGTTACAGACCTCGAGGATGCTGAATGCTAAGGCGTAAAGGCGATGGAAGAGGTCAAAGGGCAGCTCGCTGAGTGGTTCGGTGAGCCCGACTTACTTCACCGAGTGGCCCTTCGTGGCTTATTTTTGGCGACTATAAATTACATTTTGAACATTAATTTAGTATCGAATTTTTAATCCATCATAGTGTAGAACAATTTTCTCTGGAGTTTTTAAGTAGACTTGAAGGTTTTGAGACTCAATTTGGAGATTTTGCAAGTGGGTTTCGAATTTTCTTCGAATTGGAGCACTGTAAAGTTTAAATTCCTCTTACCCAGTTGATGGCTAATCGATTCGGTAACAGTTTTTATCTTTTTATGATGTTCGGCTAAAACCCCAACTCTTGGGTTGTGATCATGTGATTATGGGTTGTATTAGTGTGTGAGTATTGGTAATTACTAGTTTAAATGCTATTTTGAAGTGGGTTTAATCATTAAATTTGGTTTAATTTATGAACTGTAGTTGCAAATGCAGTTCTATTTTAGAGTTCTTGGCTTGCTCGAGAGAGAGGTTTAGAACTAAAATTATTGATTAATGATTTGTATGTATTGGGTTGATTCGGGTTCAGCTCGAGAGAGTGAATCCTAAACCCAGTCCTACCCATCTTGCTCGAGAGAGAAGATATATTAAGGTTTTGGGTTGTTCTTAATTGTTATGCTTGTTGATGTTCGAGAGAAATCACTTGAAGCGGAATAGTTGTTCGAGAGAAAGCTATTTCAATTATAGTGTAGCCTACCCACTGATATTTAGCTGTTTACTAGTAGTTTCAATTACCCATATATCGAAATTTGCCTTTAATCGATCAAATCCCGAGAATTCTTCTCCTTATTGTTATCTCATTTCTATTTCACTGCTTTGTAGTTGATAATTGCAAATCAAAACCCCCTTTGACATTTGATGTCACCTCTTTGATTTGTAATGTGTCTTTTTCCGATAATATCTATTCCTAGAGCTAGTTAGATAACATTTGTACTTCATAGTCAAATTTTAACACTTACCGCTCCCTGTGGGATTCGACCCCAACTCAATTGTTGGGTTTTATACTGATCGTTTGCACCTAGAATTGGATGAGGTGTGCTTGAAACGTTAATCAAAATGGCCCCCCGCTGCCGGGGGAGTGGTGTTGTTTGAAATTCTTTTATTGAAGTTGAATTACAATCTTTGTAGTTATAGTTGAATCTACTTATTTTTCTTTTTGGTTTTGTGTTGTTTGTGTAAAACAGAGGAGGAGATGAGCGTCAACGGAAGTAATGGTAGCCAAGTGGGCCACCAAGATAACATTGGAAATCTCAATGATGTCAATGACCCAAACCAAGTGGGTGGTGTTGGTGCGATTCATTTGCCTCCAACTGAAGCAAACACTGTTTTCCACATAACAAGCACAATGCTTCAGCTCCTCCAATTGAAGGGACTATTTGGGGGGCTGGCGCATGAGGATCCAAATAAGCATATCAGGAATTTTGTTGATGTTTGTGGGCCGTTCTCATATAAGAACATATCGCAAGAATCGGTCCATCTCAGGTTGTTCCCATTCTCTTTGATGAGTGAAGCGACTAAATGGTTGGTTGAGTTACCAAGGGACTCTATCACCTCATGGGATGAGCTGACCACAACATTTCTAGTGCGATTCTTTCCCCCATCGAAGATGATGACTCTAAGGGATCGAATTCAAGGTTTCAAATGCTTGGAAGGTGAGCCAATCCATGAGACATTGCTGAGATTTAAGAAACTGGTGCTTCAATGCCTAACTCATGGACTTCCTGATAATGTGTTGCTGCAATATTTTTATAG
Organism: Solanum etuberosum; assembly: GCA_029582245.1. Taxonomy (NCBI): domain Eukaryota; kingdom Viridiplantae; phylum Streptophyta; class Magnoliopsida; order Solanales; family Solanaceae; genus Solanum; species Solanum etuberosum. Next base: position 14,197 of record JAJONR010002293.1, on the reverse strand, counting down.
AAGCCTTGATTCGGTAAACAAAGGAGTGGTTGACCAACTTTCTCCGGGTGGTATAATGCAATGGCCCTACGCAATAGCTTGCCAACTCCTTGATTGCATGACCAAGATAAACAGAGCATGGTATACTCGAGAAGACCAAGTCTCTCCTCTCACTTAAAAATAGACAAAAGAGCAGATTGAAAAAGATCAGTAGAGAGAGCAGAACATGGCTAAAATGATGACTCAGCTTGATATCTTGGCTAACAATGTCATGGGTGCTGGTTCCAAGGGTGCCAATGTTGTGGGTGTTGCTTGAGTGAACCCCGATTATGCAAGGTTTGCAGAGCTGTACAATGAGGAAGTGAACTTCCTAGCCAACCAAGGAGGAGGTGATTGTGCTAACTACCCAAGGCCAGGTAGAAACCAATGATGGAATAGAGATGAGGGCTGGAGAGACCGTGACAGAGAATGGCGTGACCGTAATGCCACTTGGAAGGATAGAGAAGCAGAGAAGGATAGGTATGTTCCTCCCTACGAGCATCAAAAGCCAAAAGATTTTGAGGGTGGCCGGACTGAAGATATGCTCTCACGCATTCTCACCAAAGTTGAACGGTCCGATAAAGTATTGAAAGAGATGAAAGAGGATGTTTTGACTCTCAACCAAACGGTGACCTCCCACTCAGTCTCTATTAAGCAGCTGGAGATCCAAATGGGTCAAATTTCTTCACATCTGAATCCAAGACAACAAGGGGGGTTTCCTAGTGATACAATGGAAAACCCCAAGAATGAAGCTTGAATGGGTATTTTCGTCGTGCCACGATGTTAACTAAGGCTCTTCTTGGGAGGCAACCAAAAGTTTTTAATGCTTTAAGTTTGATTTTGAATAATGGGTGTTGATTGTGCAGGTTGAAAAGTGGAGTGTGTTTGAGAATTTGCAGTTTGGCAAGCCATAGAGTCTAGTCGGTGTCTCGCCGAAGATGTCAGCGAGCCCGGACCAACAAAACTTTAGGTGGAGGTTTGTAAAACTCGGCGTGCCAATTAATTAATCGGTGACTCGTCGAATAGGTCGGCGAGCCCATTTTTGTCCGCTGTTTAGACCCTAAGATAACAGGGAGTCCTGTAAAACTCAGCGAGGTAAGTTACCACTCGGTGCATCACCGAGTGGTTCGGCGTGGATGACTAACACCGCCGAAAGGGCCGCGAACTGAAAGGTTTTAAAAGGCCAAATGGTTTAAAATTTCAAAATCTTTCATATTCTCCCATTTCTAACCCCGTACACTCACACCCGCACTTTTGATTTCCTATATTTTTGCTATTTTACTTGCTTTGTGCTCTTGATCTCATGTTTGGATTTGGATTTCATTGCCACCTAGCTTATCAAATTCTAAATTCTGTATTCAGGTTGGTTTTTCAAACCCCGAACTCTTGATTAGTGGTTGAACTCGAATGCATTTGATATTTTGTGTTGTTTTGTGTTGGGTCTGTGCTTAAATCATGTTTGATGTGGTTGATTGCTTATTTAGTGTTTTGAAATTGTGCCTATTTGCTTAAGAAGATGATTTCCCGAGTTTCGTGTGTTCAAATTGATTTTAAATTGTTGGGTTACGGTTTTTTAATGTTGGGTCTAGTAGGGTGAAGTCTAAGTAACCCCCAATTCTGCTAAATGACGTACTTTTCCCAATGATGGAGCGTTTGACGTCATTCTTAAGGGAAAAAGTCGTCAAATGGCCAATTTTAGCAAAATCGAGGGAATTCTGAATACCCCGGAGGGATTGGTCCTATGGGCCTTGTATGAATTGCATAATGTGTGTGTTTGATTTTGATTTCGGGGTCTGCGGGCTTAATTTTGGAAATTGGGGTTGAAATTTGGCACGTTGGGTAGTTTGGCGAGCTGGGTCGAGCTCGCCGACCAGTTCGGCAGTTTGCCAACGTCCCCCTTGATTGCCCTTAATTTCGTAATTTGGCTTAGTTATAGTCTGTAACTTTTGACGGGAAGCCTAAGATCGCCGAGTTCACTCGGCGACTCGCTGAATATTTCCTTTGATAGCCCTTTCTGTGCCCCTAACCCCTAAAACACACTGTTAATTTCGGTGGGCTAGTCTAAGCTCACCGAGTGATGTCGGAAATTCACCGAAGGGCCCTGCATATCGTCGACCTGCCTTGTTTCTAAGAACTTTTTGAGCTGGTCCTTTCGGCAAGCCCGATCTGGCTCGCCTAAGTGACTCGGTGAGTCTTTCTGCAACTTTCTTGAATGATTTCTAACATTTTTTTATGTGTTTTTGCAGATATGGCCAGACCCGAAGTATCAGGAAGATACATACCGCCCCGCAAGTGGGCAAGAGGAATCAAAATCACTGAGGAAGTAGTTGCTTCCAAAGCAAAGGCAACTAAACATCCTACCAAGGGTGGGAAAGGCAAAGGAAAGGGAAAGGCACCCATAGTTGAGTTACCAGAGGTCAGCTCCTACAGTGAGGGAGTCTACACGACTCACCTTACCACTTCAGAAAGTGAGGATGACCATCAGGATTCTCAAGCTACCATCTCCGAGTCTGACGATGAAGAATTTCTATTTGCCCGAAGAGCAGAACTTCGCTCAAAGAGGCTTCATGATCCATCTAGGATTCGGGTGCCTCTGGCTAGTCCTCCTCCTCCAGCTTCAGTTCAGACTGTGGTCCTGGCACCACCTGTACAAGGTCCTCCTCCCCGGTCTCTTAATAGACTAAAGACCGAGGGACTGAGGACTATCATTGAGGAGAAGAGGTTGTCTACAGTTGGTGTGGTGGACAAGTATCCTGATATATAGAGCACTCTCAAGAGACAGAAGTTCCAGCTCTTGACTAAACCCCAGGGTCCCTAAATTCCTAATCGGGGCCGAGAGTTTTACTAAGCTTATGGAGCTCAGGTACCACAGGGAAAGAGGCAAGCTGCTACTTTCAAACCATTGGATTATGTGGTTGTTCAGGGGAAGAAAGTAAAGTGTGATAGTGACGACATAAAAGTTGTCTTGGGGTGCTCTAATGACATCAATGATAACTACAAAAAAATGATCAAGAAAAATGCTCTGGAGGACATGAAGAGTTGGTTGGCTCCTCTTCTTTCTGACGGGACTCCTAGGTGGATTGAGGTTAGAGTGGAGGCAAGGTGCTGGTTCAGATTTATTAGCAGCACAATCATGCAGTCCCCGAACGAGTCCATCCTTCGCCACACAAAGGCGGCCTGTCTTGGCACGATCATTGCTAAGAAGATCTTCAATATAGGGATGCTCATTGGACAAGAGATGCTCATGATGGCCAAGCAGCGTCAGACATCTCTTCTATTTCCTGTGTTGATCACAGACTTGTGCAGATAAGCCCGTGTGCCTCGTGATGAGAAGGTGGATGTGGAGGTGACTCTTACCTCCTCTACTGATATCCGGCGTATTAAAGTCGAGTACCTGAAGGATGACGCTGAGAGGAAGAGGGCAGCCCCGTGGGATACATCCCCGGCTGTTTATATTAAGAAACTACCTGTGGAGGCAGTATTGCCTACTCCGGCCAGGCCTTCAGGTATTCCTAGCCCTGCCCCTTCTATGACTCTGAGTTCCTCTACTGCTACCCTGCCTCCTAGGTCTGTAGCTAGTACTGCATCCCGACCTCCGCTTACCCAGTCTCTGCTGCTACAGAAGGGGCACCTAGCCCATGCTACTGATGTGCGTGCCTCTAGGCTAGAGGACATGATTCCTGGGTTGATTGAGAGTGCTCTCACTACTTCCTTGATGCCCTCACGGCAAGGATCATGGTGTGTGAGAAAGATCAGGGAGCTACTCAGGAGGTGACAGCCCTAAAGACCGCAATTGCAGAGTTGAGACAAGAAAGTACAGAAAAAGGTGAGGATGAAGTTGATGTAGTTGAGGAGCCGAAAGATGATACTTAAAAGGAAACTGAGGTGACACAATAAGTGATCTCCATTCATAGACCTCCACCTCCCTTCCCACAAAAGTTGGTGAAAAAGACTTAAGATGGCAAATACCGCAAGTTCATAGCTATATTGAAGTTGTTGTCCATAAATGTTCTGTTGATAGAGGCACGTGAACAGATTCCTGGGTATGCAAAGTTCATGAAAGATCTAGTGACTAAAAAGAGGATTGTCAGTTTTGAATTGAAGACAAGTTGCAATATTGTAGTGCCATTGCTACTAGGTCACTAGTGTAGATGAGAGAGGATCCTGTAGCTTTAACTATCCAATGTACTATTGGTATACTAAACTTTGCAAAGGCACTGTGTGACTTGGGTGCTAGCATTAACTTGATGTCGTTGTCAATTTATAAGAAGTTGGGTCTAGGGACTCCCAAGGAGACTAAAGTACGGTTGTTGATGGTTGATAGAACTGTGAAGAGACCGATTGGGGTGCTCCAATATGTCCTTATAAAAGTTAGGATATTCATCTTTACGATGGACTTTGTGATACTTGATGTTGAGGTTGATTTTGAGGTCCCCATCATCTTAGGGAGACCATTTCTTGCGACTGGGCGTGCTTTGGTTGATATGGAAAAAAGCCAGATGAAGTTTCGATTGAACATTGAAGAGGTAACTTTTAATATCTCTCAGTTTCGGAAGCATGTAAGCGATCTTAAGTCAGTATCAGTAGTAAATCAGATTGGGGAGCAAGAACCAGGAGTACCTACCGAAGAAAGGTTAGGTGTTGAGGCACTAGCAGCTGTGATAATGATATTTGATGGAGATGGTATTGATGAGTATGATGAACTAGTTTCCGCACTTAATGGAGTCGAGTTTCGTCACAAACCAAGGAATTTGGACTTAGACATTAAGAATGGAGACACTCCCTCAGCAAAACCGTCCATTAATGAGCCTCCAAAGTTGTAGCTTCTGGCTCTTCCATCTCACTTGAGGTATGTCTTTTTGTGCAAGAATAGTACTTTGCCGGTGATAGTTGTTGTTGACTTGAGTGAAGGGCAAATAAAGGCTTTGATCTCAGTAGTGAAGGGATTCAAAAGAGCCATAGGATGGACTATTGCGGACATTTTTGGTATTCCACCAAGCATTTGTACTCACATAATTCAAATCATACCTGACACCAAGCCAAATATTGAGCACCAACAAAGATTGAATCCCGCGATGCAAGAGGTTGTGAAGAAGTAAATCATCAAGTGGTTAGATGATGGAGTGGTGTATCCTATTGCTGCTAGTAGTTGGGTTTGCCCAGTTCAATGTCTGCCAAAGAAGGGAGGAATCACTGTGGTTCCCAATGCAAAGAATGAGCTTGTTCCAATAAGGTCGGTGACTGGTTGGAGAGTGTATATGGATTATCGCAAGTTGAATACATGGACTGAGAAATACCACTTTCCAATGCCGTTCATGGACCAAATTCTAGATCGTCTCACTAGAAAGGCTTCTTATTGTTTTATAGATGGGTATTCGGGCTGCAATCAGATTTCCATAGCTCTGGACAACCAAGAGAAGACCACTTTCACTTTCCCGTATGGGACTTTTGCATTCGAGAGAATGGTGTTCGGTTTATGTAACGCTCCGGCAAACTTTCAGCATTGCATGATGTCTATATTTTCAGATATGGTGGAGGACACGATAGAGGTATTTATGGATGACTTCTTTTTAGTTTGTGATTCGTTTGATGACTGTTTGACTCATTTGGCTGAGGTGTTGAAACGGTGTGAATATTGCAATCTTGTGCTAAACTGGGAAAAATGTCACTTCATGGTTAAAAACACTATAGTTTTGGGTAATCAGATTTCACAAAAAAGGAATTCAAGTTGATCGAGCTAAAGCTGAGGTAATAGAAAAACTTCCACCACCCATCTCTGTAAAGGGTATTAGGATTTTTCTAGGGCATGTAAGTTTCTACACGAGGTTCATAAAGGATCTCTCAAAAATTGCACGCCCATTGTGCAAACTACTTAAAAAGGAGTCCAAGTTTGAGTTTGATGATGCTTGTATGAGAGCATTTGGGGAATTGAAAGAGAAGCTGATTTTCGCGCCAGTAATTATCTTATCATATTCGGGACAACTGTTTGAGGTAATGTGTGATGCAAGTGGGGTGGCACTTTGCGTAATATTGGGGCAGAGGCGAGAGAAAATTCTTCATCCTATTTACTATGCGAGAAAAGCTTTAAATGTTGCTCAAAGAACTATATTGTTACTCAACAAGAAGTGCTTGTTGTGGTTTTCACATTTAAGAAGCTTAGATCCTATTTTCTTGGCACTAACGTCATTGTGCATACTGATCATTCTACATTGAGGTATCTTATGGCTAAGAAGGATGCATAACCAAGACTGATTAGATGGGTATTATTATTGCAAGAGTTCGACTTTGATGTGAAAGATAAAAAGGGAACAGAAAATCAAGTCGTCAACCACTTGTCTAGATTAGACGAAGAAACTATGATAAAGTTAGATGATGGAGTCGAGATTAATGATGCATTCCCTAATGAACATGTATTGGCTGCTTCTTCTGACCTTATTCCTTGGTTCGCTGACCTTGCTAATCAAGTGAGTTGATGCCTTCAGATCTAACATTCCACCAAAAGAGAAAATTCATGTCTGGTGTGAAGAAATTCTTTTGGGAAGAGCCTTACTTGTTTCGTATTTGTGATGATAGGACTATTTGTTGTTGTGTGCCTGAGGTTAAGATGATGAGTATACTAGAGACATGTCATTCATCCCATATGGGTGGGCACTATAGTGCTATCCGGATTGCTCATAAAATCTTGCAGTGTGGGTATTACTGGCCCACTATCCATCAAGATGCTCATGACTTTGACAAATCTTGTGATTGGTGTCAAAGAGAAGGAGGAATTTCAAGGAAGCAAGAACTACCAATGAACCCGATATTAGTGATTGAATTGTTTGATGTCTGGGCACTTGACTTCATGGGGCCGTTTGTGATTCGATTGGGATGAAGTATATTCTTGTAGCGGTCAACTATGTATCTAAATTGGTGGAAGCAATTGACCTTTCAAACAATGAAGGAAAGAGTGTCACCGCGTTTCTAAAAAAGAATATCTTCTCCAGATTTGGTACACCAAGGGAAATAATCAGCGATGGAGGTTCTAACTTTTGCAATAAGTTGTTCAAGGTGTTGCAGGAGAATTATGGTCTTCGTCACAGCGTAGCAACTCCTTATCATCAACAGTCTCGTGGGCACGTTGAATTGTCGAATAGAGAGATAAAGCAAATTCCTGCAAAGACTGAATGCCAATAGAACTGATTGGTCAAGAAGGCTTGATGATGCTCTATAGGCTTATCGCACTGCATTCAAAACTCCCATAGGTATGTCCCATACCAACTTCTATATGGGAAGTCTTGTCATCTGCCTGTAGAGTTAGAGCGCAAAGTGATGTGGGCACTCAAAAAGCTGAACTTGGATTGGGTGTTGCATCAAGTCAAAGGTTGAATAAGATGAAAGAGCTCGACGAGTTTCGCCTGAAAGCATATGAAAGTTCAGCCTTGTACAAAGCGAAGATGAAGAAGTATCATGATCAAAAGTTCGACAAACGAGAATTTTTCCCCGGGGATTTGGTACTTTTAATTAACTCAAGGTTGCACTTTTTCCCTGGCAAGCTCAAGTCCAAGTTGACCGGGCCTTTCAATTTGACTCAACTATTACCACATGGAGCGGATGACCTCGAGAATAATGAAGGAACGAGGTTCAAGGTGAATGGTCAGTGTATAAAGGTCTACCTGGGGAAGTCTGAAGAAGTCAATGAAGTGATAGAGAAATGGGGTCTTGATGATGTCTAAGTAATCAAGGTGTCTGCGTCGTGCCGCGACGTTAAATCAAGCGCTACTCGGGAGGCAACCAAAGATGTAATATCTAGCCAATCTTAGGAATGTTTATTTATTTTTATAATTTTTTTGATTTTTTAGAGAACTGGTTTTTATTTATTTATTATTATTTAATTTTTTTAGAGATTGACTAGAATAGGGTCTGTGTCCAAAAAGAGTCAAGAAAATTTAAAAAGGAAGTCCTAATGTTTGCTACGTGTGCAGGAACAAAATTTGAAAAATAGTAACTTATGCACTGGTCTACGGTTCCCATAAATGGTCGGTCGTTTAATCGATGGACCGTAGATGGCATCCGTAGACCCAGGTATGCTTTTTTAAAATTACTAAGTGTCAGGGAGAACCATAGAACACATCGACGGACCGTCGACAGGGTTTCATCGATCCAACCTAGGGTTACAGTGGACCTGATCCGGACCCCCTTCTTTAAAACCTTTCATTTTTTAAAACACCCTTAATTTCCCTCTTTTAAACCCCAACCGTTACAACTCCAAAAATAACCACCCCTACACATTCCCAACCCTCAATTTCACCAAATCACTCCTAAATTTCTCCATTTCCTTCTCTCCCAGAATCTCTCACTTATTCTCTCAAATTCTCTTCCTTTTTCCTTTCTTCTTCTTCTCCCCATTTTACGTTCCAACGAAAGAAAAGGTCCGAGTTCGGTGTCAGTGCTTGAGTACGGTGCAAAGAAATCACTGAAAAACACACTCACCAACTTTGTATTACTTGTAAAGTAAGTTATTTCAAGGACTCTGAACTTTTCATTATTTAAATTGAAATCACAAAGTTGTACTTGACCTTGGGTATAAATTTCATGTTTAAATCTGTCAAGCTAGTTTTAAATTACCCTTGGGACAATGGTATTGTGAGTATGTTGATTAACGAATCTGAATAATGGGAATTATATGTCTAGTTAGAGTTCTTGACTTAGGGTTTTCGATGAATTATTGTTTGAGTGAATAAAATGCATGATTGAAGCCTTAGGAATGATAGAATAACATGTTAATATGTTGCAATGCATATTCTAGATGTCGAATAGAAGTTGTGCATTATTGTTGATGTGTTCCTATTGATTAGTGAAGCATAGAAGCAGTCACACTAGTCAATGACCACGATCCATGGACCGTGGGGTAACCTACGGACCGTGGTTCTTGGTTCGTCGGTCCAAGTAGCATAACAGTAGCTCAAGTTGTAAACCACAGCATGGACTACGGTCCGTCGTTTGATCGACGGACCATTCTTTATGACCGTGTTTCCAACTTCAGAGACCTTAATTTAGCTTCCTGACCTACGGTGGGGACTGACGGACCCTCGTTCAATCGACAGTCCGTAGGTACCAACGGTAGGTCACAAAAACATCTACAATCCCAAAAATTAAAAAAAAAAATTAAGTTCTATTTTGGTTCTAAAAAATTTCCTGGGTTCTTTTTAATTTCTTTGGTTACTAATTAGTCCTCTACAGGTCAAATAGCACCAAAGCAAGCACCCTTCTACCAGAGGAAAGGCAAGTCCAAGTCCATAGCACCTTCCCTCTGACTAATCGATGAGTCTAGTGGGGATGAGTATGTCCTGGAGACCACTAGAAGCTCCCCTACATCACTTCTTACCGCGAGGCACAGGTCTAGATAGGTCATCTCATCGGATGATGAGGTGGAGATAACCTCCCCCAAGTCTGAGGAGGGGGCCCAGCCTGAAGAAGAGTCGCATTCCGGCCCAGAGTCGCTATTCGGCTCCAATTCCAGTGGCACACCAGCCTCAGCCTCCGATGCTACTAGCTCGGGTGAAGAATATTACACCCCCCTAGTATTTGAGTTGAGCAAGTACACATCTCTACCGAGCGGAACATGTGGTGCGTCGAAGGGTAGTTTTAGATCTAGTTTGAAGGGAAGGAATTAAATAAACACTGGAAGATTGCTTCGCCTATTACTGAGGAGTGTCGAGTGTTGACCGGGAGCCTCCACAGAGTGCCCACTATCTCTAACCTCTTCAAGAAGCACATGTGTGACTGGAGGGTGGAAAATCTAGGCAGATACATCGAGGAAATGCTAAGGGAGTTTTATGTTTCCTATGCGGCTACAATGAACAATGCCCTACCACCCCGAGCGAAGCCTTTGGCTCAGCCACCTCTATTGTCCACTATGGTGCGGGGCCTCTCTGTGAATATTTCTGATTCCACCATCCGCTGTTTTATTTATGGCCCGTCACATGCTCAGCCTATTAATACGGCAGAGTAAGATTATTGGATGGGGATAATACAGGGCAGATAATTTCGAGACTCCGAGCAGATGGAGTCACTACTACACTGGATGGCCTGTCACATCACTGAGGAGGGAGAGAGCACCGAGTGGGTGCAGAATATGCAGTTGCCTATCAGGAAGGAAACTTTGAGTTTTGAGGCCAAATTCTGGTGGTCCATCGCCCGTCACAGATTGTCCCCCACACAGGCGGAAAATGTAGTCACTTGGGACCGTGCAGTGATGCTTCCATAACTGATGGCGGGGTTTGAGATTGACTTTGCCAGGGTTATTAATGCAGAGATTCATGAAAGGGCTTTCAGGAGGACTACTACCTTTCCCTTTCCATGCCTGATCTTTCACCTGTGCAGAAAGGCAATTGTGCCGATATGGAATTATGATAGGTTGGTCAACGTGATCAAGACATTTGATGTTGGGTTGATACAGGATGATACGAACCCAACTGCCACGCATAAGAGTACAGCAGTTGCAGTCCCTTCATTGGGTGCTGATCTTGCCAGAGATGTTAAGCAGCTTGAGGTGGAGTAGACTGCTGATGCTACTATATCTTCCACTACGACTGAGGCACGGGCACCCCCTTCCACCTCAATTAGTCATGCTACGAGCTCTTTAAGTTCTACTCCCCCTTTGGGGGGGTGTTTTGATACCTGCGGCCCGTATTCTGAAATTAGAGACTCAGATGGCCACACTGTAGCAACATATAAGACTATGGATGCAGAGGTTCGTGGAGGAGTCGGACGCTCGCATGGATAGGATGATGGATTAGAAGATCAAGGCGGTCTACAAGAGTTTGGATGCATTCGATCTTAGGGTATTGGAGAGGCCTGGGCCTACTATTGATTCCTCTACGTTTTAGACGAAGTAGGCTAGGCTCCAATATGATGTTGATCCTCTAGTTGCTCTTACTGAGGTTGTGCCTGAGCCCACACCTAAGGTAGATGTTGATGATGTGGTGCTGAGTGCATTATTTAGGGATGTGGCGCACCCGCTCTTCTGAGCACACTACTAATGCTAATGAGGCCCAACGGGCAAGGAAGAGAGAGCAGCAACAATTGAAGGCGGCACAGCGACAGTCACTTATCGAGGAGGAGTTGCAGTAGTGGAGTGCCTGTGAGATGGATGTAGGTGCATCCGGTTCGAGGGGCACTACTTATTGTGCTCCCACTACTGTTGAGGGCGTTAATGAGGGCGTCACTCGTGATGATCCAACGGGTTCCGGGAAACTGGACCCACTCACTTCTTGATGATCTTCGGTTCTTACGCGCCACAGGTTTGCTTCACCCTTGGTTTTTAATTTTTATGCAATGATGGAAATTGCGCCTTCTTTTCGTGGGGGTGGGGTAAATAGGTTGTGAGTGGTTGGGTGAAGTATGAGTAACCCAACTCATAACCCTCCCTTGGGGTTTTCTTGCCTGTTTAAACCGACATGTTTAGGACTGTATAAGTGTAGAGGTAGACTAAATGAATGAAAGCATGATGGCACAAGAGCATAAAAGTGAATACCTTCCAGAAATTAATTGTTCTATATATGTGGGCTTAATGAGTTAAATGTGTTGGATCTTCATATGACATGATAAGAACCAACATGATAACACGACTTAAGCTAGAACTTGAACCTGATACTTCAATGATTTAATAATGGAAACAATGTGTCATGTGTGTGTGAGGTGATTTTGCATATTCATATAGTAAGTCTCTATCTAGAAGTTACCCCGCTGCTCCTACTAAGGCAATCTTTGCTGGAAATTGGGAAATGATCATAGGCCGTTATTGATAATAAGACACTAAAGCCTAAATGAAACAAACCAAAAGAATTAAATTCTCCCCTTGATCCAAATGTTTGAGCCTAACAAATAACATTCCTTTTAATACACCTAACTCACCTTCCCTAAAATCTGGTTTTGGCCCTGGTCCCTCCTTGGACATTGTGCACCTTAACTTAGGTCAAAATCCTAAGTTGAGGGTGGCTAAATTCAGAAATTACCTTAATCTTAGCCCTGATCCTACCTAGGACATCGTGCACCTCGACTCATGCAAAATACATAAGTTGAGGGTTGCTATGAAGAAGGAAAACAGAAATAAAAAAAGGGGTATGAAAAGAGTTGTTATGAAAGGAAAGTAAAAGATGTGACTGAACATACAAGAAATAAAAGAATGAAAAAGATTGATTAAAATGATGAAAAAAAAAACATACCTGAAAGAAAAATGAAGAAAGCAAGAATGATAAGTTCAAATCACATCTGCACTGAAATAAGTCAAGGAAAAGAGCAGAAAACAAAACGATGTCAAGGTTGGTTATCAAAAGAGGTACATGGAAAATGTAATGTCAAAGAGGGTAGAAAATGCATTAAAATACCCATATGTACCATACTTGACCCTAACCCTACGTTACATGCTAAGAAAGCCCTACAGTGATCCTAGTTAATCACTCTGGAAAGTCAAAGCAGCGAAAATAAGGGTAAGCCTATGGAATTGAGCACTAATTGTATCTGAATTCACTTCTGAGCGTGAGTGTCTACTGAATCCTTAAGCTAAAAATCAGATTTTGTGTGAGAAAAAGGATTTCTTTGTGGTAAGGGCACTAGTTACATTGTTGAAAAGTTGGTATCTTTGTGATTGTTGACTGTGTATGTGACGATATCTGTTGGTCTGTCTATTTCATGTTTTGATCCACATGAGTTAGCTTATTGAGTCCAAATGAGAAGATTTTCTCCGCATGAATGAGTTTATAGAGAAAGCCATGTGATTGCTTGAGTTTGTGTGTTTGTTTCTACATAAGTATCATCTAGAGTTTATTGTGTCGCTTGAGAACAAACAACAATTTTAAGTTGAGGGTGTTGATATAACGTGAGTTTACGGTATTTTTAATGCATTATACTTGAAGTTTATGTGAGTCTTGGGTATTTTGTCATTAGATATGATGGTATTTTGATGTAATTTTTACAGGAAATATGTTTGGAGTAGTTGAGTGAGAAAAGAGTAGAAGTAGCAGAAGTGGTAGTTGATGGAGCCCAACCACGGACCGTCATCCAGTCGACGAACCATAGATTGAGTGGCGTATGTGTGAGATCAAGCAAGTCTGACTAAGTTTGAAACGACAGAGGCAAACGACGCACCATATATTGAGTGACGGACCTTCGATCAGTGTCCGTCGATTGAATCAGAAAGTTGAGTTCTAGTACTTGAACCACATAGTAACAGGACGGACCGTGAATGGACCTACAGACCGTAGGTGATGACCGTCGATTGAAGACCATTATTTTTGGCCAACTACTGAACCACAAAGGAGAACCATCGACCGTTGGCTGATCCAAGGTCCGTAGGTTGTTTTCGTCGATCGAAACCGCATCCAAACCGAAATTTCCTATATTTTATTTTCCTACTTGGTTTAGAATTTCTTTTCTGTAAATATAAGTTGTATGTTTCATTTTGTGGTTGTTAGACACTTTGGGATATTTTGTTTCACTTTGAGGATTATGTTGCAAACATCTTTGGAAATTTATTCTTGAAGCTTGGTTTATGATATTTGGGTTTGATTTTCAATTGACGATTTCGGTATTCAACTATTCTAATTGTAAGTTCATGATTTATTTTGTTAACCCTAACATGAATACTGAACTCTCAAGCATGAGTAGCTAACTCCAGAACTAGGGTTGTGGGAACCATGAGCAATTAACAATGTATGAATAATAACTAAGTAATTCTAGAATAGTGTTTATGCATGTTTTGTTAATCCTTTCATTTTGAATGCTTTTTAACGGTGGAAAATGTTAGAACTCAACTCGTTCCTACTTGCTGGACCAAGGAAGTAATGAATGAGAAAAGGATTTAACAACGGAGATTTAGACGTGCTTAGCCACTATCTAATAGCCTGACCCTAATATTGCGAAAGCTAATACGGGGTTAAGGGTAAGGGTTAGTAAATCATCCACTCGTAGACGGACCAAGTTGCGTGGTGAAATTCCCTATTTGGAGGACCAATCAATTAGAGATACCTAACTTATCAACCTTGCATGTTAACAATAGGATAGAGTTACTATTATTAGGAATACTACGTTAAGAGCTCGTGTGGAACACTTATGCCCTAGTTTTCATATCATATTGACATCTCAAAATGCAATTCATATTTAATGGTCTCTTATTGATGTAAATCAACAAATTGTT